>CAUYSK010016539.1:0-61398 GCA_963575035.1 Avahi laniger | reverse complement strand
TTTCTATATATTTTTAGTTGTCCGATTAATTTCTTTCTATTTTTAGTAGAGACGGGGTCTCGCTCTTGCTCAGGCTGGTCTCGAACTCCTGAGCTCAAACAATCTGCCTGCCTCGGCCTCCCAGAGTGCTAGGATTACAGGCGTGAGCCACCGCGCCCGGCCTAAATACATTATATTTTGAAGTTACAAACATGTTTTATAAAGATTTTCCTTGTTTAAAAATCAAAAGTTATATTAATTTTGGTAAAATTATAGATTTTTCCAAATAATTTTTAATTCAACAACCTCAAAATAATAGGAATTTTAGGTAAAGCTTATGAAAAGAAAATGAGAGTTATAATTTTCAGGTTGTCATGAGAAATGTCTTTTGTATCATGGCATTTTATAGTATATAAAAAATATAGGGATTGTCCTTATTGTAGAAGGTTTATTGTGATTTAAAATTGGAAGTCTTTTATATAGACTCCTTTTTACTTCTTCAATTAGACCATAATAGTTTATTGAAAGTTAATGTATATACGAAAAAACTTTTTCATTTATTTTTTTTTTTTTTTTGGAGAAAACTATTGTTTTTAAGACAAAAGCAGAGGAAACTATCGGAGCTAGGAACTGTTAGGAACTGGGCTGCACAGCGGGAGGTGAGCGGTGGGTGAGTGAGCGAAGCTTCATCTGTATTTACAGCCGCTCCCCATGCCTCGCATCACCGCATAAGCTCCGCCTCCTGTCAGATCAGCAGCAGCATTAGATTCTCATAGGAGCGCAAACCCTGCTGTAAACTGCGCATGCGAGGGATCTAGGTTGCAGCTCCTTATGAGACTCTAATGCCTGATGATCGGAGGTGGAGCTGAGGTGGTGATGCTAGCGCTGGGGAGTGGCCGCAACTACAGATTATCATTAGCAGAGAGGTTGGACTGCACCATAAACGTAATGCGCTTGAATCATCCCCAAACTAACCCCCCTCCACCCTTGGTCCAAGGAGAAATTGTCTTCCATGAAACCAGTCCCTGGTGCCAAAAAGGTTGGGGACTGCTGCTCTAGGGCATGGCTTAATTTTGAAAGTTTTATATTGTCTAGTCCTCTTACTGTTGTTTTTCTTTTGTACTGGACCTGTGTCTTGCTGCAGGAAAAAAATAGTACCGTTGAAACTAAGGGTTAGTAATTTAATTAAGTTTTGGAATAACTTTACAATGAATTGTTTTCTTTCCTTTTATGGACAAAGTAACAACAATAGTATTTTGTCACATTGGTGTGTACTACGTTTTCTTTTTTCCTTCTTTCTTTTTTTTCTTTCTTTTTTTTCTTTCTTTTTTTTTTTTTTTTTTTTTAAATAAAGATGGCATTGCTCTTGCTCAGGCTGGTCTCGAACTCCTGAGCTCAAGCGATCCTCCCACCTCAGCATCCCAGAGTGCTAGGATTACAGGCGTGAGCCACTGCGCCCAGCCTGTTTTGTGTGTTTTGTGAAACACATTACACCCCACACAAATATATATACATATATATGGTATAACACATATATTTTAACATTTTAATACTTATGAATTTTTTCAATACCATGCAATAGCATTGATTTTCACATTTAATAGTGGGTGGAAAACTCACATTTAAATGACTGAGACCTTGACATTTATGCTTAGTTTGCACATAATCAGTAGAATTTAATGCATCTTGATTTAGTGCCGTACTGTTTATAGGAAAGCCACTTTGCTTGTCTCTGGGAGACGGAATAATGTATATATACCCTTTAGGAGATTACAACCTGACAGCCAGCTCTTAGAAGCACGGAATTTTAGAACAGGAAGAAATTTTGGAGATTATCTTCCTTTAGGGGTGTGTTTAAGCAGCAGTCCCCTAATTCTTACCCATTCCAGTGTCTCCTTTGCTCCGTAAGCAGGATGAGATGCAGCCGGGTTTTTTCAGTCTAGGGATTTAGAAACTGTGAAGTCAAGAAGTATTTTGGTGGGAAATGACTAGAATATAACACACTTTTCTCCCCAAATAGTTTAGAGACTATCAAAGTATGCTGCAGATTGCTTCCAATATCATATATCAGGTGTATGTATACTGCGTGGTTATTTAAAATGTATTATAAATAATATTTTTAAATGCAGTTTTTTTATCGTGGTGAATAGAGATATGTTTTCCAAACTCTTATCTGTCCACTCCCCGCTTGCTTTAAACCCAGGGGACAGCCTTTGATCCCTTCGTCTGCAGGCATGCTACCTGCTCTTTTGGCTGTGCGCTCTTGTGTTCACGACCTGACTGCAAACTAATGTGTTTTCTGCACAGAAATCAGGTGATATTTTCCCACAGTACGTCTTAATAAAAGATGTGTGGCGAGGTAGTTTTTTCATTATGCTGGCTTTGCTCGATGCCTTTGGGTTCAAATAAAACACGCTGTTGGCCCTAACCGTTAATCCGTAAGTGTTGTTTACGATGTGCCTAACTTGGTACCAAGATGTGATTTAGGCACCAAGAGAATTTGGATTATTTAATACTAGTACATAATAAAACTACTTATCAAATATTCATGTGGGCACATACAGAGGCATAATTGTGTTCTTGTGATGCACAAAATAAATACTAATATTGTTTTGGAGAACCAGCATGGTATGCTGAAGTCATGGTCTGGAAAAACGCATTGTGGTATGTTTTCATCTGTGGGAATTACTGGCAAGGATAATCGAGAGATTCTAAATACAGCGGTTGTTTACTTCGCTTTTGAATTTGGCTTAACTGTTTTTGCTCTCGTTATTTTTCTTATCACCAAATTTTTCTAATCACTAAATTATTGTCCCATAAGATCTATGGTAGAAGCTAAACCATAATTGTTTTACGCTATTTTAATAATTACATTTTCTTTTAAAGATACATTTTAAAGATAATTTCTTCCCACCAAAATCCTTTAAAAAATATTTAAACAGGGAGAATATTAGAATAAATGTTCACGTGCCTGTTCCTCGGCTTAAACATTTATCACGTCATTGTTACTTCTATACCCATCCTCTTCTGCGGGTCCCGATTATTTTGATGCATTTTCTCTGTTACAACATTTCATCTGTAAATATTTCATCTGTAAATATTTCAGTATGTATTTCTAAAAGTCAAGGACTCCCATTTTTAGACAGGCAAAGTAAAATCTTAACCTTTTCCAAGAATGTACTGAATTATGAGCACTAAAATTGTGTATGGGATGTTAGAGTAATATAAAGGAAACGCAAGATCCTTTAAATGAAATAAATGGGGAAAAAAATACTTGACAAGCATTTGTACCAAAAAGCAATAGAAAAATGAAAAGGCCAATTAACAGCTTTTAAAGTACCTACGGAGAAAAGGGAGCGATTGGCATTTTTGAACAGCCCATGTGTGTGTACGTTTTATGCAGTAGGAGGGTAAAGCCAAGTGTATTTCATACGACTTGAGAAAGCAGTTCTGTTTCCAGATTCTTTCTTAAAAGTCAGAACTGTGTACAAAGACTGCCAATCAAGATAGTCACTGCAATGTTATTTACAGCAGCAAAGAATGGAACCTAATGCTTAATATTACTGGAATGATTAAATGAAGATACTGTATTTATGAAATAATGTTTCATAACCACTAGATATTGTGTAATATGATTCAGTTGTATAAAATGTTTAATATGTATTAAGAGACTTGAAAGAAATTAACCTTTATTAATTTCTAAACTTGATATTAATCACTGTTAATCATGACTAATAGTGGCTATCTGTAGGTGCTAGGATTATGAGTGATTTTTATTTCTTCATTACTTTTTGGGGAAATTGTTGCAAATTTTGTTGACTGTCAGCATGTGATATAAGTTAATAAATAACAACACTGAGTACTTACTATGTGTCAAGCAGTATCTTTTTATCTTTCACACTTAATTCTCAAAATAGCCCTAAGAGATTTTATTATCCTTATTGTATAGATGAGAAAACAGAGGCATAGAGAGATTGACTACTTTGACAATTGAAATGTATCCTTTGAGGTTTATTCTTTGCTTCTAAATGTAATTTTATCTACAGTAGTTGGGAAAATACTACAAATATTGTCTTGTTTTTCCATTTCTTAAAATTATATAGTGAATATTTTGGCATTATGGTCAATATCTTGTTTTAAAATTGGTAACATTTCATCTTAAGAATTTACCATAATTTTTTTCAATTGTTCTTTTTCTTTGCTCCCATTGTAATATTCTGCTCATAGGAATAATAGTATAGTGAACATCTTTGCAAATAAATCTGTATGTGCATTTCTGATTATTTTTCTAGAATAAGCTCTTTGAAGTGGAGTTACCAGGTCAAAGATCATAAATATTTTAAAGGCTTTTGATACAAGTTGTGAGATTGCAGGTGACAAATGATTCTCCTTAAATTTAAAAAAGTTTTTTGGAGCTATAAATTTGGGAGAAATAGGTCATCTAAATTGTCCATGGGAATTTGTGCTTTCATAGTTTCTCTTACAGAAGTCAGGCCTCTATAAGCTTGCTGGAGGCTGTAAACACAGGGAAAAAGAGAAAGACAAACTCTGGAGATTAAATTGTGGCCATTTACTTGCTTTGTGATCTTGGGCAGCTACTTACTCATTTTTCTCTCTGACTTAAAATTTGGATTAGCCTGGAAACTTTTTTATTGCAGATTGTTTTATAAAAAAGTATGAAATATACCTGTCAAATTTACATGAATTTTGTGTTTGATTTTATAGGACTTTAGGATTATAATTTAGGTAGAACAATTCCCATTGTATAATTTCTAAACTATACATTTAAAAGGTATAACACATTAGAGACTGCAGTAACCCTAAAAAGTGTTTTAGATGTTGCATGTTTAAATAAAAAGACAATTAAAATTTAAAAAAATTTTTAATTATTATGGGTACATAATAGTTGTATAAAAAGACAGTTTTTTCTAAAGGGTGACATGTTCCCTTTCTATGACAAGGAAGAAAATTTTGGCTAATTGACAATGTTAAACAGTTAAGGTTTTATTATGTGTTTCTCTTGAACATATCTTCTTTTAGAGACTCTGTAGGAGACTTTTGCAAAGACTTTACCTGCAGATTTGAGTAGGGGGAAGGGCATTTTAACTTAAGGACATCCAGAGAATAATTAATCAAATCAGAAAGAGAAAGTCTTCATATGAAGCTACCGAAGAGATTAGGATCAGTTATTCTGGAAAGACCAAGATTGATAAAGATAGTCTGACAGTCTGGAAATTCATGAACGGTACAAATGGAATAAATAGAAAACATTCTATTGAAATTTGAAGGATGTAAGTACTTTAATGGAAAAAAAGAAGTACTACTTCTTTTTACTATGAATAGTAAAATTGTGAAACTACTATAAACGGTAGAAGTAGAAAATAAGTATGAGGAAGATTTTTATCAGAGGCTCTTATTCCATAATCAGTGGTTGGATGGGGAAGGCTCATAACTCTGCAAAATTAGGTAAATGCATTTTGGAAGGAGAGGTCTCTACTTTTTTCAGGTTTGCAAAGGAATGACTCCAAAAAGCTTAAGTACCCACTAGAATGTAAGCCCCAAGAGGCAAGAGACTTTTGTGTTATTCACTCTTGTCCCCAGTTCTTGGCAGATAGTTCTGCTTAATAAATACTTGTTGAACGTACGATTTCTATAAACCTATGTGTGGTATAGTTATGGATTCTTTAATTTTTTTCTCTATATTCATGCTACATGGATAATGTGCCTACACCATAGCAAGGTTGGAGGGAGGCACATCTCACATGTGAGCATGAAAACAAAATCATCACACCTGTCAACTGCAAAAGGATCTAGTAGTGGGTCTTAGAAGTTAGAAGTGCAAGTCCATTCCAGATTTGTGGGCTAGAAAGTACATTCCAGATTATTGTGTTACTGGACTACTTCTACATTTGTCCCCAAATTTTCTTTTGTCTTGAAGTATAGATGACTAGGTAGAATGGAAGGTATTTGTATGATAAATTTGTGGTTGAATATCATTTTCCTCTACCAACATGAAAATATAATAGGAAAAGTATTCTAAAAATACGTATTTATGCACCAGTGTATAAGAAAATGTCATTCTACTGTGATGCTGTTTTTTATTTGATTCAGTGAATGAAACCTTTATAGAAAACTTCCCTTTAAAATTGTGAATGGAAAATTTCCTGATTTTTTTTTTTTTTCATTAGATCAAGTAGTATGACAATAACAGCTATTCTGGCTGAAAATGTAAAATCAACAAAATGTTGACAAGTTTACCTGCAGAGAACATTGCTTTATCAACAAGAGATTTAGATTTTTGCAGTGAAGCCCAATTATTCTAGCTCTGTATCATTACACAGCATTTTTAGCATGCTGTGTGATGTGATCTGTGATTACATTAGTCAGCGTAATATGTTTTTGTACTCTTTAAAATTGAAATTTGGGAAAAGGTTAAAAAATGAGAGAAGATTAAAATGCAAGTCCATTTTTAAAAACTGTAAAAATTATAGTATTTCTAAAATAAGAGAAAAAACAAATTACTTAAAAATTGAAATGTGATAGAACCACTCTTAATTTAATGAATCATGAATTTTCTTTGGTAATTAAAGGGATGACCATAAATTCTTTATGCTTTTTATCAGACATAAGAGGTATTTGCTTGCTGTCTGCATTTGATTATTTGAGTATTTCATGTTTTACACAATCTTTTGCAGATTAAAAAATTTTACTGCATTTTTATGTTTTCTGTATCCATACAGTGATATCTGTGGCATCACAAATAGGAGCTGTAATCATTTTAAATTTATTTGAAAACTCCTGCATCCTCGCTCTAAAAGGCTATCAGACATTCACATCGTTTTGGGTTTTGCATTATTTTAAGAGACCTCGTAAGGTTCCCAGAATAATTTTAATAGAAGGGCAGGAGTTGGTCCTCATAGATCTCATATCTTGCAGTACAGTTTCTTTCTTTAGTTGAAATGTGAATTCTAGATCACCACACTCTAGTGTTCAAGTACAATATAAAATACATTTTGAAGTCAAATGTAGAGGTTTGAGTTGGGATCTTTGAAGTGATTTACCCTAATCTTTTTACCCAGTGGGATAACCCTTTCTGTAACACTCCATAGAAATGTTAGCATTGCTAACCACCTTTGCCTAAAAACTCAATGAGCAGGGACTTCAGCCCTTTATAAAGCAGATTTTTTATTACTTAATAATTAAGTTGTTCTTTATGTTGAGCTCAAATTTACTTTGTGCCCGGCACTGTAACTTCATTGTTCTCCTCTTTAAATTATTAAGTATTCAAAGCATACAGACAAGTATCAAATACTATAATGAGCATCACTGAGATTCAGTCACTCTTAATTTTTGCTGTATTTGCTTGAGGTTATTATTTCCGATATTAATTTATATCAGAGACACGCATATCAAATGTCTTCCTGAAAGTAAGATAATTAAATTTGTGGCATTTCTGTTCTTAATTCTAGAAGTTTTATTCAAAAAGGAAATGAGGTTAAAGTATTATCTGAACACCCATTCAACTTTGTCTTTCTGAACCGCAGTGAAGCAAGGCTCTCCCTGGAAGACCTCATTTGCCCTGAGGTCCTTCTAAGCATCAGAGCTGGGCCACTGTTCTCTTTATTAGACACGGAAGCTTCTAGAGTATTATCCCTGCTGTAGGTGAAAAGTCTTGCCCTTCAAAGCTTGTGCTATTTGGCTGTTTACAGTTTTCAGTGTCGTCAAATACCAACTGATGTCCTTGTTTATTTGACCTTTTTCTTCTTAAATAAGAAAAAACCAGCAAGGATCATGTGTATGGCATGACCATGTACAGTTAACTAACCTCTATAACCTTCACTGTTTCAAAAGTAGTATTATAAAAGTAACGGGAAAAATTATTCTTTTTTAACAGATAAAATGTTCTGCAAAATCAAATGAAATGAAAATAAAAATAAATCCCATGTTAAGTCATATATATGGAGACAAGACGAAAAAGTAATTGGCACGTAAGAAAACAGATAACACCCACCCCCCCCCAAAACCCTCTCAGCCCTACTAAAAGTAATTATAACCTATAAAGAAAGCCGGAGAAGTATAAACCAACTATTTCCCAGGGTAACCAAAAGATGTGTTTATTTTATCAAAAGTGAAAAGTTGAACACAGGAAAGTTGTGTCTACTGAAGAGGTATTAAAACATTCTGAACAAATACTGGGAAGTCTTAAAATGTCATAAATCTATGACAGTGTGCTCACAAGCAGAGTAAACACATAAAAAGCGTGGCATTAGCACTTGCTATGTCTGAACAGAAGATTATTCAAAAGCAAAGCAAAATGAAATACCTAGACGTGGTGGTACAAATCAATCCTCGAGGGGATTGTTGCCGTATTCCTGAAACTGCTTTGTGCTCCAGCAGTGATTGGTTTTGTGATTCTTCCCAGAAGTTAAACTGAAAAATAGTTTAAATCTCATTAAATATTATCCAATGTATCACTGTACCCATAGACATGACATACTGCTTGTCAGATAAGTTTGCTATGAGGGAGAGATGATTCTATGAGCCTAAGACAAGTAAGGTGTCAAGAAATTATGGCAGAATTGCAGATACCACATTGTTAATAGATTTAGAAATATTTGGGCAGTCAAAAATTCCAGTGAGTCTGCATTATATCGATTATGAACTAGCGTAAATAACTTAGTGTTTTATTCATATTTACTAGATTTTTTACTTTGAATATTTAGTCATGATTTGGTTGCTTATGCCCGTGAGTAAATGGAATATTATATTTTTCTCGGCTAAAGGAATTTCAAATGAAGAGTTTTAAGTGCAACATTAATATTTTGGAAAGTTAGCCCTTTCGTCAAGTTGGGGATTAAATTCATTAAACAGAAAAAATAGTAAGAAACTGATTATAATATAAAATAAGGTTAGTTTGAGTTTCAATGCTAGATTGAAAATTTGGCTTATTTAACTACTGAAAAATGCCAAGACCTTTAATGGTAATACAATATGGAATGTGCATATTATATGTGAGTCCTCATGTGTGATGGTGGTCATTGGTTTTATTCCTAGGACCCTCAAACTATCATAGATATGGTACTATACTTCATGGTCCATGAACCCCTCAGAGTTATTATAATTAGACTTTGAAAAATGTGCATACCAAACATTATATATAGATGGGATAAATATTAGGCCTAGTAGATATAGAAACTATTCTGTAAATCTAAATTTATTTTAGTAAATAAAGTAATGCATGATTAAATGTATTGCATAATTAAGGTGCTGGTGTATTCAGTTATTGTCTAATAAAAGCATTACTTGTCATTATGTAGAGAGGAAAGGGAGGAGGAAAACTTAGATTAAAAGATTTAAGAGATGCAGATACAGTTGCCTGTATTTATTTTGTTTAGACTTGGATTAAAACAAACCCTTAAAAAGAGACTTATGAGACAGTTTGGGAAAATTTTAGAACTGATTGCTCGTTGATATTATAAAGAAATTATTAATAGTGGAATTATAATGGCATTGGCTTCTACTTAACAAGTAAGTGTTTGTCTTAGAGAATACATACTGATTTATCTACAGATGAAATGATATGATGTCTGGAATTTGCTTTAGAATAATCCAGAGTGGTGGCATAGAGATTGGAATGGATGGTGGATGAAGATATAAATGAAACATGATTTGCCATGAGTTACTTGTTGAAGCTGGGGATAATGGGGGGCTTATGACACTGTTCTCAGTAATTTTGCATGAGTTTGAAATTCAAGGCTGGATATGAGGAACACACAAGTGTACTCATTATAAACGCACCTCATGTGTATATGTTGTATTTTGTTTTTTTCCAGAGCTGAAGCCATTTATTGGAATTGTGGATGATTAACAGCTAAATGCTTAATTCTCAAAACTACTCAAAAGCCACAAAGTCAGGATTAGATGATCCAAGTTGCCACCAAGAAATTATTGTCTCGAGTGATACGGTAAGATTATAATAAATATTCTAAAGACTAAATAGTGACTCAAGTCTAAAAAGATTTTTAAATGCTGGATTTTAGCTACTAGATTCTATTATAATTTCTTGATCCTGTAACTATTATACCAGGAGTTCAAAGCTGTGATAATCAACCAAGGCGCTTAGAAATAGCAACATACAAACAAGGCTTTATGGCATTTCCTCCTCGTAGATTCCACTAGTGATGGGTACAGTTTTGTCGCTGGAATGCCATGCTTTCCCCTCTGTTATATGTCTCAGGGTGGGTCCTTTGGAAGCTGATGCTTCCAGGATGTTTATTAGGGATCAACACCTATAAAGAGAGGAGGTAGGCAGCAGATTGGGCAGAGGAAATTGCTGTGCAGGCTCAGAAAACTTCTAGTCAAGCCTACAGAGAGCATTGCAACTGTGAGAGTTTATTTTGCTTCTTAAATAGTAAGCTTCTTGGGGAGAGAGACATACCTGCGATGCCTTTGTGTCTTGCAAAGTACATTGGAGAAGCTGCTCAGCAAGTATTTGTTGAATGAAGGAAATCAGAAACATCTTATGGTCTCTTCTGTAACATCCATCTAATCCTTCACCCTTTTCCTTAACCCCTTCCTTTCTGCAGTTGAAAGTGCAGTTTAGAATGGTGATGTCAGTAGTGACGCAGATGGCTGTCTTGTGTGTCGTGAACAAGCACGAAGGTAGCTTCCTCTTTCTGATTAGCATGTGTTTGTTTCTGGGCTTCATAGATAAGGAAGGACCTGCAAAGGGACCTGAGGAACACCACAGACATAAGATGTCAAGAACACGAAATCATATTTAGAGAGAGAGAAAGAAAGAAAACACCTAGAAAGCACAGTGATAACTTTTAGGCATATTAAGGCATATGGCATATGATTCTAACCAGTTGTTCTTTCTGTTTGTGGGTAATAGGCTGATTGGCAAAGGCAGCATATGTAACCTAAGCATTTGTACCCCCGTAATATGCTGAAATAAAGAACAAACTAATTCCGAACCAGAAATGTACTTGTATTTCTTTTACAACCATTTTTTTTTCCTGCTATCTATACAGTTCATTTTTCTTCATCTTTTGAAATACTATGTAAATCATTTTCTTCATGTTGAGTATTGGAAGAATGAGATTGTGCTTATGTTTCACTAAGTGAATTAGATTTTTAAAATTATCAGTATTTAAAGTATTTTAAATATTTTAAATATTTTTAAGTATTTTAAAGTATTTAAATATCAGTATTTAAAGTTATCAATATGATGACTTAGGGGGTTTATTCTTTTATTCTCTTGGTTTTTTCATTTCCTTCTTACTCACTTAGCACCCCCACCAGAGGGCAGGCAAAGGGAGAGAGAGAAGATATTAATTTCAGCTTTTCCACGTCTTCTGTAGACATCCTTTCAGTGGTCTGTTTTGTCATACCTCTGGGTTACATTAAGGCAGTAGGATCAGCTACTTTTGCAATTTTAAAATATTTAATAGAATGCTCAATTATTTTTAAAATAAATTATATAATATTTATTGAATTTAAATATTTTAAATTCTCCAGCTTCTTTTAGATCTATATATTTTAAATTATCAATTATTTTTTAATAATTTATGCCAAGGTGTTTACCACTACCATTGATAAGTACGATTGATCGTAATAAGGAGTATTTTTTGTTTAAAAGAACGTTGGAAAAAGTACTATATTCATAATACAGTATAAAGTTTTAAATGATTCCTTTTCATGTTTTATAAAAATTGATGTTCCTGAGGTCTGTTAGTGAATTTTCAAAGTGATAAGAATTGTCTCCGAATACAAGTTACTGTTTCACACTTCAGCAGTAAGCTCATTTAAAAGGAAGACACACCTGAGGCCAAAGTAAATTCGTGTTTACATTATCACAGTGCAGGTTTTCAAAGTCTAAATGTTAAACCAGATGGATGTTGATCATTTTATAGCTTTAATATTGCTCTTGACACCCATCGTACATGCACACGTGTGTGTTTACATATACGTGAAGCGCCGTTTCATGGTGTTACAGCTGTTTGGTTTGTTATCAGTGTGAACAGTGAATGTCCTTACAAATCAGCTTCAAAACAGCTGGCAGATGACCTGCTGGGGTTTAGCACCGCCTAAATTCACATGACGTTTCTTTGCTCTTTGACACAAATAGTGTACCTTCACTCCTCATCAAGGAAGTTGGCACGGGCACCTTTCTGTGTGCTTGTGGGCCCGGTAGAAGAACCTGAAAATGGATTTTTTAAAGAGAGTTGTTCCTCCCATTTTTTCGGTAGATGTGGTTTTGGATGCTAATATTCAGGAAAGTTCCCCACGATTGCTTAAGATGAGACGTCTTAGTTCGCTTTCTTCAGAGAAGGTGGTAGGTGAGCAAGGTGGAACCAGTTTCTATCAAAGTTACTGTGACAAATGCCGGCATCGACGACTAGGTAAAGTGAACACGTATTTCTTTCAGTCCTTTAAAAAAATATTTTAGGAAAGTAGAATTATTTTTACGAGTACGAATTCTAGTGAGCGTGAATCTTTATTTTTAAAAGTTTAAATATTAAAATGTTTAATAAGGTAGCTGTATGGTTGGCCTAAATTTTTCTGATAGTGAAATTTTTGCTTTGAGTTTAGAGGGAGAAATATTTATGCTATATATCAAGATAAAACCATGAATAAATTTAACAGTTTTGATGATCTTTGGAAAATGTTTTGATGAGGTGTTATTGAAAAGATGTTGTTGTTGCCACCCATAGGATACGTAAAGAAAAAATAACATGCAGAATTTGATCTATTGCTGTAGAAACCACTTAAATTTTGTTTAAAAATATGTTCAATTGTTTTATTTTAAAGATAGTGAATATTTTGGGTGAAGATTATTTTGTATCGAAGTACTTTTGTTGCATGTAATCCTGTAAAGTTGAATATAACGTTCTTTAAAGTTTGAGGGGATGATATTCAGTATGTTTTAGGATAAAATTCAGTTTGCATATAGTAACTAGCAAATAGTAGAGGAAAGGAAAATCCTTTAGGAAAAAGATAGAAAAATTGTTCACGTTTTAAAGTTTCTGATTAAAATACTTTAAATGTTAAAAATGTTCTATGTGAATTTTTTAATTTAGGGAGTAAATAGCTGACATAAATTCATGTACTATTTAGCAGAAGAGAGTTTCTGTAAACCTTCTACAAGTTTGATACATATTATAGTGTTTTCTATGCATATTTTAATATACACATATTTTAGATATGCACTATACATTTTCATTAGAATTTTAAAAAATGAGATTTATCGTCTGAATAGTTCTGTTACTTACATTTTTATTAAATACATAATAGACATCTTTCTGTCTCATTTAAAATGTACTTCATTGTGTGGATATGACAGTTTATTCAAGTAATCCCTTATTGAGGAAGATTTAGAATGACTTTAATTTTTTGTTAAAAATTATGCAATTAATCATTTATAAATCACTTTATACATTTGGATGATTGCCTCTTAGTATAAATTTCTATATGCATTTAAATTTTTAAAAAACATACTATTTTTAATTGACAAATAGTAATTGTATATATTCATGAGGGTACATAGTGATGTTTTGATACATATAATTTGTAGTGATCAGATCAAGATAATTAGCATAGTCCGTCATCTCAGACACTTAGCATTTCTTTGTGTTGGGAGCATTCAATATCCTTCTTCTAGCTGTTTGAAACTATGTAGCATTACCGTCATCCTACAGGAGTAGAGAACACTTAAACTTATTCCTCTTATCTAAAAATCAAAAAATTTTGTATTTTTAAACAAATCTCTCTGTAACCCTCCTTCTCCCTACCCTTCCCAGTCTCTCACATCCTCTGTTCTACTGCATTTTAAATTTTGGTAGACCCTGCCAAGTTACCTTTAAAACCTTTCTCAATTTAAGCTCCCCAGAGCAAGATATGGAAAATACAAGGTAATAAGAAATTTCCTAACACTGTTTCATGCCAGTTTAAAAAATAGTGTCATATTCATGAGAAACCATATTTTCTGTTTTAAAAATATCAATTATGTAAAAGAATGAAGGAGATTTTAAATTTTAACAAATATATATTGATATCTACAGTATACTGGGATTAGAAGTCATCAGTTTTTTATACTCTTCATTCGTTTGGGTGGTGAAATGGAGATGAGGCCTCTGATGGATTGGTGCTTCTGAATTTCAGCAAGTGGCTATAAATCTGTCAGCACTTAGTTTTGTGTTCAACAGCATGGATGCTTAAGTGAAAATATGAATTTATGCAGTTACTTAAGATATTAAAAATTTCCTTTTCTTTTCACTTTCATTCTGGAATAATTTCATTTTCTTCACTGTGTCACAACCAAGTGGTTGGTCTTGGTATTTAAATATTTGCAAATAAGCATTCACTTTAATGATGAAGAATTTTCTATAGTATATATCTGTTTTTACCAATCATGGTCAAAACAAAGCAAAATCGTGGTGTCCTGAAGAACCTGATGTCTGTTGAAATTTCTGAGGCTGTAGGTTCTTTGTGGCATAACTCTTGCCCAATTTTACTTTTCAAAAATACAATTCAGGAGTGAGGGTGGAGGAGAAAAAAAGTAAATGAAATTCGACTTTAGGAAATCACTATTAAAGTTAATTTAAAAAACTTCCTTCGTTCTTTATGTAGAGAGATTTCATTTTAAAGTCTGGCTTTTAAATTTCAATGTACTGATCAAAGTCCTTATTTTGAATCTCAAGATTTGACACTAAATTTGTATCGTCAAAAGGAATAGAGCCCATGGCTCACACCAATCTATACAGAGGTTACTTCTGATTCAACATAAGTGAATCTCACTCACTTCCTGTTTACTGGTAGTTCGAGGATAGAGATAATGCAGTGGTTTAGCCAGAAGTCATAAAAATATGACTAGTACAGTTCACTTAAGGTGTGTTATGGTTTTGTTCATTTAACAAAAAGAAATTGAGGGTGTGGAGAGATTTCATATAAATGATATGAAGAAGGAGCTATCCTTTTAGAGAAAAGCCAGTATGCAGTCTCATAGCTTTGTACTTGAATTGGTTGTTTCCAACTTCTTTAATTGTTAATTTGGTACTTAAACAGTGACTTCTAATACATGTTAGATAAGATTGTAATATGGATTGACAGTTGTACTTTTGTGCGTGGATCAATTGAGCGTAAGTCCAGCTTTGAATATGTAGAAATGTACCTGCTACTTTTAATTATAGAATTCTTTAAAGATCCTTATGATTTCTTTAGTGAAAATATGTGCAGAATTGAGATATTTGCAGAAGGTTGATAGTTCAAAGAGCATTTTTCTTTGGTTTTGATAATTTTTTTAACTGTTAAGTAGCCTAATATTTAAAAAATTTTCCATAAGTTCCCAAGCCCACTGGATCTACCAATATCCTCTATTCCTCTGTAAAATATATTTTAAATGCCTATAGCGCGCTACACACTGGTGAAATCCCCTACCACCGTTCCTGCTTCCAGCGGGCTAAGTTGTGGACTTACTAAGAATTGGTATTTTTAACCAAAACTGCTTATGCCAATTATACTTGTTGTGATTATGCAATTTAATTAGATGTTACATTATCCAGGAAAGTATGAGATTGGAAAGAAAGAGTTGTCTCAGTGTAAACAAAATTGAGTGGTTTGGTTAGACTCTATAAAGATAAATTCTTAAAAAATTTTTGCATTTGAATTACACATAGGCCAGAGAAGTATACAAAATCGGAAGGATTTTGCCCTTGGGTACCTTCAACTTCCCTTGCCACTTCGAAGAAATTGAAACTGGAAATCATAGCTAAGGTATTTGGGTTCGGTTTTAGGCAAGAAAGACAATGGTGTAATTAGCAAATGCACCTTACAAGACAAGGCCTTGGCACTACCTCAAAAGGCTGGAGAATAAACATAGATTTTATATTTTAAGTTAAGATAAAACCTTTATTGGGCTTCTTGAATTTTTTTTTTCTGATTCCTACTTTAATGGAGATTTTTTATTACATGATTAGCCAACAGTTATGATTTACCATAAAGGAACTCTTTATAATACATAGGTGTATAATGTTGCAATTTTATTAAAGAAGTAAATCATTTATTTGCTATCCCTACTTCCTTAATAAAAAAGGAGTAAAAATGATCCCATATTATGTTACGTAATCTTATTCATGAGATTATAAATATCCTAATGCTGTTAGTTTGTGTAGAGTCCTAACCATGTCATCAAAGACTGAGTTCTCTGATATTATACATTCCAATTCTAATATTTATCAGTCATAGAAGTTGGTGGGAAGAAAATGCCCTTTACTGATTCAGAATGTACTACAATGTTTTCTGACTATAGAAGAACAATGAATAATAGATACAGTCATGAGTCAGATCCTGCAAATCGGGCGGTGTGTGTGTTTCCATAAACTTCTGTTGTGACGGTTACAAAGTCTTTATATCTCCAGGATTGGATTATTTTTATTCCAGTAGAGTCAACCTTAATTTTGTTTTTGTTGTGCATTATGTTTGGAGTCAAGAATAAGTGTTAATGTAACAAAAAATATAACATTGATTTTTATAATTAACCAAGAACAGAAACAATGATATATTGAACAGAAGAAGGTATATATGAACATTAAATATGAAAGAAACATATGAGCACCTTCTAGATTCTGGGCACTATTACCTTGTTTTATTTCACCAGTAACTGAAATGATCTCATTTGTTTTACCTATTTAGCATATATTCCACACACCCTGTTCCCCCCCAAGAATAGAATATAAACTGAGCATGAACTTTGCTTTGTTTGATGTGTTCCAGAGCTTGGAACATAATAGTTGCTGAATAAATAATGAACGCTTGAATGTTATCTATCTAAGTCCTCTTGACAACCCTGTGAAATAGGTTGTTATCAAAATTTTGAAGGTTCATGGAGCAAATTATTTGACCCCTAAGTGGTATAGCCCTGCCATTGTTTTAAAGTTAAGCATTTGCTTCTTCTACTGTATCTCATTGCAGGGTTGTTTGATGTTTTTGAATCTTTATGTATAAAATATTTTTTTCTAAGACTGTTGTATCTGTTGGGTGCATTGGGGCACACCTGTGGTCCCAGCTACTCTGGAGACTGAAGCTGGAGGATTGCTTCGAGCCCAGGAGGTTGAGGCTGCGGTGCTCAATGATGACACCTGTGAAATAGCCACTGTGCTTCAGCACAGAGCAAGACCCTGCCGCTTAAAAAAAAAAAAAAAAAGACTAGTATATGTATCCAGTTTAATTGTTCTATTAAAGAACGTGTACTTTTTGGCATGCTTTCATTTTAGTTGAGATATGTTTCAACAGGAAAAACTTTAATTCCACTACGTATTAAGCATTACTCTTTGAGACCCTGTCTTCCACTTTAATAAACAGTTCATAATTATTTTTTTATAGCACTCTGGTAAGATAAACTAATTAATAGCTGTTTCACATGACTTTTACAAAACAATTTAGAGATACACTATTGAGGTATAGTTTCCATTTCATTAGAAAGTGTCAATGACTCCGTGGGATATAAATGTGTAAATAATACACTGTTACGTTTCTCCCCAGGTAGTGATGCAAGTCACTAGCAGGGAGAAACCAAAATGTAGCACTTTTTATAAAGTGCCCTTTCCATGAGTGTTAAAAGCTCCTATCTGTATGTATTTCACTGGGAAAGAAAGGGGCTCGCTGTTCCTTACTGGATTTCCTTTATAAGGGATATTTTCAGTTTTGTTTTTGCAGAGCCATTGTTCTCAGCGGTTAAATTGTCTATCCAGAAGAGCAAGTTTTTTTTGTTTTTTTGTTTTTTTTCGGTAGCAAGGTTTTATTGTAAACTAAGAAACTGATTAAAAAATGGGATATAAAAAGGGAAGAGAAGGGGGCGAGGGTGACGAATGCAGATGTGCCTCGCAGAGTGTAAAAGAAATTGACCCCGAGCATTTGGGAGAAGTAAAACAGGCCTTGGCGGGTCCAGATCCTAACGAGAGACGGCATCCTCCGGGGTGCGGGATGGGGCGAGACGTCCTTTTAGGTGCCAAGGTTCACCAAGAGGTTGCACACGGGATATGGCTGAGTTTTAAAGTCTCAGCAGAGACTTGGAAACTCCCAACCCACCCACCAACAGGGACAGGGAACACGCACCAGGAGGGGGCCCCGTTCCAGTCTCCATGGAACAAAAGGTGGCTTCGAGATGAGCCATACCCGATTTCATTAGCCCTCGCAGCAGACTCCGAGGTAGGTGCGATTATCCCCATTTCACAGATGTGGCCACTGAGGTCAGGGGAGATTAGACAACTGGAAGTGGCTCCCTGGTTAGCGCAGGGGAGAGCTGGGCTTCCGAGCCAGCGTGCGGCTGATTGTCAAACCCAACCCCGACACGGAAGAGCATCTTCTTGTCTCTCTCAAACACCCCTCCCAGTGAAAACCTTCAGCGCTAAGCTGGTGTGTCCTCGCTCCTGCCACTCGGCCCCAGGACACCAGTGCGGACAGGCCTGCTGCTTCGGGGGAGCCCGGGCCAAGGCCGACAGGAGGACACCTGTCGCGAGCAGGGGCTTCAAACGCCCGAGTCCCCAAACGCCGGGCAGCGGGGTGCAGGTAGGGGGTGTCAGCCGGGACGAGACGCAGAGGGCGTCAGTCCTCGGGGACGCTAGTTTTCCGTGGCGGGGGTAGACTGCCCCTTCCTGGACTGCAGGGGGCTTGTCGCTCCTCCCGCTCTTCCCAGTCCGGGCGTCCCGGGCTCCAGGGCCTCAGCAGCGCTCGCGCCCGCAGGTCCGAAGTGCTCGCTTCGCGTCCCCAGGGGGCGGTCAGGGCAGGACCCCCCTTCCTCGCAGAACTTCTCTTCCCCTCCCAGGACAGGCGTTCCGTCCCGGCGGGTTCCCCCTGGGGCGGTCCGGTGCGACGGCCGCGTGGATGGGCCGCGGGTTCGAGCCGCCCCTGCAGGGGTCGTTACTCGTGTCGTTGTCGCCGGTGGTGGCACAGTCAGAGCCGACCTCCAGCGGCTCGCAGGGCAGCGCCACGCTCCGTCGGAAAGTGTTTCTGTCGCCCGAATGCTCCCCCAGCAGATTTCCTTCCCCCCCCATGAGATGCCGCGGAGGGGCCCGGCCGTCGCTGTCCCGTGCTGCGACCGCTCGTAGGTGGCCGCGGCCGGACGTGCTGCCTGGCGGGGTGGGGCGGGCCTTTGCCAGCTCGCAAACGTCTCGTTGGGGACAAGGGAGTTCGTTGGGGACAAGAGAGTCCGCGCAGGTGGCAGACTCGGCTGTCCCGGAATGCAAGGACGTTCTGCCTGTTAGGTCTGCCGGAGAGGGACAGAGGGCGACAGGGCCCGGCCGGTGCGGGGGCAGCTGGCATTCCGAGAGCTTCCCAGGGACCTTCACTGAACCAGCCTGCAGTGTCTTCTGGGGACGGCGAGGAGGACAGACGCTGTTTTCAGGAAGTTTCCAGAAGTCCGAAAGCGCCTCCCGACGCGGGGAGGGCCCGGTGCTGAGACCTGGCCACGGCGGGGACAGGGGCGGCAGCCTGGCTGCCCACGCACGGCCCTGTCTCTCTGATCGCCTGGTCGCAAAGCTGCTCCAAGAACCAGCCTCCGCTCGAGCTGCTCTCCCCGGGCGGGTTTTTGTCTGGCACTCCTAGTGTTGGGGGGAGGAATGGCAGGGCAGGTCGCTTTCTTTTTAGAAGGGGACAGGAGGGGTGAAGAGTGATCTAACTCTTCACCGGAGACCAGAGCGTTCACAGGGAGTTCAAGGAAGGTCCTGGAGAACATCGACATGAGATCTCCTTCGGATGCTCCAAATGCTTGTGGTGCCCACAGGCCGAAGGAGACGGGGTCTCGTCCGGAATTCTGATGTGACAAAAAGAATGCCGTGCAGGGCCACGTCCTGGAAGAACCTGAGTTCCAAATAGTAACCAGTCTGCTGCGGAACTTCCAGCCCGGCCTGGATGTTGCCGTGTACCCGCCGGGTCTGTGTGTGAAGGAGTCCAGGGTTTGGAAGCTTTGGGCTTTCACGGTGTCAGATGCAAAGTGGGTTCCCTTGCTTAAGAGGGGCTTTGGAGCACTTTTCGGGCTGTCGTCACTGGCCAGTGCGGGACAAGCCTGATTGGAGTGGTGTGTTCCTGCCGTCTCTGGATCTTGTGGGAATTCTCGTGATAAAGCAGGGATGTCGGAAAGACCTAAAGGCTTTATGGGGGACAGGCAGTGAAGTCTTGAGACAGGAGAGGAGAGGGCCCTTGATCCCCACTAAGCTGAGCTCCCTCAGGGCCTGGGTTCGTGTCCTTGAACGGGCTGCTTAATCCCTCGAGGCCAGTTCAGCTCCCCAGTCAATCTGAATAATACGTTCTTTCTAGCATTGTTTTCCAGATTACGAAAAACTGTCAGCAAAGTTGACATATCATTCAATAAATGGTGGCTGTTATTACAAAAACCTCTGGATTTTTTGATTTGCAGGTAGACGAATCAATTTAATTCAAAATTTAACCTTGGAGCATTCCATCCTAGAAAATATTCTAGGAATTAGAATCTAGGTCTTTCATTGTGCATAATTCCTAAAAATTTTATTGCTCGGCTTATAGCTACAGGACAGCTCACGGGGACTTGAGTTGCAGCGCCTGTCCGTGGGCTTCCTTTTTTGTCCACGATGTGTACTTTTCCACGTAGCCACTGCCAAACGAGCGTGTGATTCACATACAAAGGTATTTTGGAAGTTAGTATAACCGGGATTACTTTAAGTAGTTTCTCTTGGCTATTTTTGCAGTTAGCCTAATCATTTCTTAAGAAGGATCTTTTTAGATTGTCTCCCCAAGTTACATGGATGTATATTTATTAAAAATTGGGGCGGTTAAATGTAGTTAGGGTCAGGGTCTTTATTTACTTGGCTTTTAGAAAGAACTTTCAAGAAACTTAATTGAACTAAGGGCGCATCTGTCTCCTTTTCTAAGGGGCCTGGAATAGCTTCCTCTGCATCCCACTTACTCTGCCGTTGCCCGCTCAGGACTGTTTATACGAACTGTTGCTGCAGTGGGTACTGGTATGATGATATTGGTTGTCGAGTTCTTGCAATTCCTCCTATCAGTTGATATTTAGCCACTGCCCCAAGTCTTCTCCGCTAAAGGGTAAGTCTCAGGCACACCAGGGCCACTCTGAGGCCGCGCCTGGCACTAGTTGTTCATTTGCCGCACCTTCCTGCTGGATGACTATTTCCGTGATCACCCCTGCTTGTTTCTCATTTAAGATGCAAGAGGAAAGAGGTGTTGACTCTAAGATAAAGTAATTAAAACAAAAGAAGATAGGAAAAATATATAACTGAATAAATATCAGGTAACACACTGAAATATTAAAGGTGTAAAAAGATAAGACAATAAAAATGTCTGTCAGGAGATACTAAGGAAGATAATAAAGATGTGGTTAAAAACAGTAAAATACGTTACGATGAATAAAGCTAAGTTTAAAATGTAACTAAAGGCATGCACTAGAAAGGTTAAACAAAAATAAGGTGCTGTAAAGGGAGTTCTGGGAGCAACTTACAGTCCAACGGTTAACTCCACCCAGCTGCGAGTCATGGCCTTTGGGTTGAGGGGCTGTAACTGCAGACAGTTATGGCTTCCAATTCTGGAGACTTCCTGAAGCTGGAATTCTGCAAGGGGAGTAGAAGTCTTTTATGTGGCTATCCTTGGGGTTAACAGTTTTCCTCACCCCCTAACCTCAGTTAATTTTTCTCTGTCCTCAGTTAGAACTCTAACTCATGGTCCCCTAGCTTCTATTATTCCATGAAATACGAAAGTATTATTTCTTTTATCAGACTATAGGTTTCCTTTTTTTTTTTTTTTCCTCTTTTTGAAACAGAGTCTCACTCTCTTGCCCGGGCTAGAGTGCCGTGGCGTCAGCCTAGCTCACAGCAACCTCAAACTCCTGGAACTCAAGCAATCCTCCTGCCTCAGCCTCTCAGGTAGCTGGGACTACAGGCACGTGCCACCATGCCTGGCTAATTTTTTCTATTTTTGGTTGTTTGACTAATTTCTTTCTATTTATAGTAGAGACGGGATCTTGCTCTTGCTCAGGCTGGTCTTGAACTCCTGAGCTCAAGCAATCCTCCTGCCTCGGCCTCCCAGAGTGCTAGGATTACAGGTGTGAGCCACTGTGCCCGGCCCAGATAGTAGGTTTCTTTGAGGACTAAGTCGGTGTGCTTTGTGTAGGTAGCCCCAGAGCTTAGACCACTGGCAAGCACTTACTGAGCGGTTAGTAAATGTTTGTTGAACAAATGTTAGAGTCCTCTGTCCTTTGGTTTTTGTCCTTTAAGTGCCAAAGCAAGTTTTTCTTTGTTAACAAGGGCTGCTATCAATTACCGTATTTAGCCCACTGACTTTTCCTTCAAAACCATCTAGCACATTGCTAGATGTATGTGGCTCCCAAGGCAAAACTAGCCTTAGTTTCAAAGTGGAAAACAAAACAAAACCCCAAACCCTGCCTCAATTGAGCAAACGATGATCTAGGTAGAACAAGGGTCAATAAACCTTTTCTGTAAAGGGCCACGGAGTAAATATTTGAGGCTGTGCAGCCCGCAGGTCTTTGTCAGAGATACTCAGACCCGGCTCTGCAGAGCGCAGGCAGCCATAAATGACGCAGGAACGCATGTGCGTGGCTGTTTGCCAGTCTGCCTTTGTTTACAAAAATTGACAATGCGCCAGTTTTCCAATTCTTAAGTTGGAATATAGAAAAGAATATTGCTAACATCAGAGAGCTCCAAACCAGGCAACTTACCTGGGAAATACAGAATGGAAACTTTGAATAAGGGGTCCGATATTATACTAAGTTGTATTTACTGTTAACCGTTGGAATGGTGTTTTACCTGTCATGGGTGCTTGATGAATGTTTCTTTGATTTGAGATCCAGCTATATCACTTATCCTCTCTGGGCATTGATTGTCTCATAAAATTAAAGAGATTATGGTTAGTGATTGTTAAAGTTTCTCCAGTTTAAAAAAAATCTGTGATTCCATGACCATTTTTGGAAGTGTAGATGGTTTATTCTTTAAAGATAACAATTGTCGGCTTGCCACATTTCCCGTGTGCTCCCAGTATCCTGCTGGAGAGTTCTAAAGTGGCTGCATTTATCCGTCATTTTGTTTTAGGGGCCTTTCCACAGTGGAACTCACTGTGCTCTAGGCTATATCCATTCCTTCCACCCATCTCTCCCACCCATCCTGCCGCATGTGTGGATAGAATACGCACTTTGCCTTATTTTAATCATAAAATATATTAAGCCTAGTCATTTTTTTGTTTTAAGAAAGTTAGCTATAAAGCTTACCTAGGCAAGCGTGGGTGATTCCTTGTGGAGATGTGGCGATCAGGGTGAGGATCAGTCTGTCTTTTGAGTTGTATTTTCCTAAATTCCGTGTCCAGCAAAGCAAACATTCCGTTGTTGATTTATTTAAACTGTTAAACGGTCATCCAAAATAACTTTAAATGTTAAAGATGTAAATTATAGTAACCTTACCTGAATTCTTTTGTTCTTGTACTCAGACTGTTTTTTTTTTTTTTTTTTTTTAGACAGAGTCTCACTTTGTTGCCCTGGCTAGAGTGAGCACCGTGGAGTCAGCCTAGCTCACAGCAACCTCAGACTCAAGGGCTCAAGCGATCCTGCTGCCTCAGCCTCCCGAGTAGCCAGGACTACAGGCATGCGCCACCATGCCTGGCTAATTTTTTCTATATGTTTTTAGCTGTCCAATTAATTTCTTTCTATTTTTGGTAGAGACGGGATCTCACTCTTGCTCAGGCTGGTCTCGAAGTCCTGAGCTCAAACGATCCTCCCGCCTCGGCCTCCCAGAGTGCTAGGATTACAGGAGTGAGCCACTGCGCCCGGCTTGTACTCAGACTTTTGATGAGTTTTTCTATTTCTAAAGTGATTCAAGCTTGGGCAGCCGTCTGATGATTTCTTATGCTAGTCTCAAGAGGAAGTAACCTAGTATGTATTTCTGGTCTACTTGATGAAGGAACTTATTAATAAAAAAATCTCTGAGAAGTTCTTTGTAAGGAATACAGAACATTTCTCAGGCATCTGCATTTTCCCATTCTGTCTTTAAGTAAGTATAGATGTGTGCTAAAAATGACATAAGCAAGATAATGATGTTTTAATATTAGTATATTTTAAAGTAGCTTTTCTTAAACTTTAATGTGCTTAAGAATCATCTAGGGGATCTTATTAAAAAGGGATTCTGATTTTCTAGATTTAGAATGGGACTTTAAAGACTATTAAGATTATAAAGTTAGGTTCTTCCAAATTCCTTTTAATACATGATTAAGGTTAACCATGCATAAACATCTTTCTATGTTTTGTGCTTGCCTATTTAATTGCACTGCGGTCTTTTCATCTTTTGTTCCTAACCCTACTGGTACTCTACTTCCTACTTGTAATTTTTGTCCTTACGTTTGGTTACCTCTGCAGTTTATTGGCTTTTCTTTTCCTGGTTTAGATGGTTCCTCTTTTACTTTATTAAAGCCTTGCTGACTCACCCCTCTGTTTGAAACCTAGAATGATACCAAAGGTGGCTTTCATCGATTGAAAATTTAGGGGCAATTATAGGGAACATACAGAAAGGCGAGTGTCAGCAGTCGATGGGGAGCCTTTACTTTGTGATCAGTGCTTTGTGGTTAAGGTGACCACAGGAGGTTTCTGTGCACTCTGGGTAGTTGTGGTTTACAACTCTGCTCTGGCATTGTTAATAACAGCACCTGTTTCATGCTCAAACAGTCCTGCGATGGGCCATAAATTCTATAGTCTGTTCACCCTGTCATGGTTCATAGAATTTCACTTGTTCTGCACCAGCGGGACTGGCCAATTGTGGGGGCGGATACCCTTTTCCTTTGCCAAACATCTGTATAACGTGTATTGACAGTGAAAGTATGTTAGTAATAATAATTGCAGTTTCCTTTAAGGCGATAAATATGCATTGTGTACGTTATGAAAACACAAACGCAGTAAAACCAGGAGCTTCTTGAATAGAAATTTTAAAATCTGGGTTTTTATTAACAATATCTTCAAAAATTGTTTCGAGCACTTAAAAATCTCTGTCTGGAGTTCTTAGGATCTCAAGAATGGATTTTAAATATATTCAGAAAAAGCAGATTTTTTTCATTCAAGAAATAATAATATCTTAGCACTGTGCCAAATGGTTTGTGAGAGCAAAGAAGAGAAAGTATGATTACAGGGTCTGGACAGTTTCATTCTAAACTGAGGAAGCAATTTTTTTTTTAATGTGTGAAATATATAAAAAGAACTAAAACCAAAGGCTAGAAATAAATTGTGCTATTAATAAATACCTGTGTCAGAAATGTAGCAGTAATTGTACCTTACGGCACACACAAGTAATATAATTGCTGCATAGGTAACCACTTCCAAAATTATAGAGCTTAGTTAAAATGCTTATTTACCAGTTCTATGTCGCTAACGTATGAGTATGTTGATACGTTGGTCCAACCTGTGACGTTCGTATAAAACTCACCTTTATTAGAAACCCACGTATAGGTGTGACCAGAGACTTGATTTATACTCCTAATATAAGCAGTTAATTTGGACATGACCCGAAACCTTTCTATTCCGAATTCTGGCCCAACTGTTATAGAAGAGAGTCTCTTTGTGACTCAGTAGTTCATTTTGTTTGCCTTTCATAGTGCTGTATTTGAATTATCGTCCCTTATTTTGTGTTCTTATTTTCCTTCAGTTCAGCTGAACGCATCAGTCCGTGGCTGTTGTTGGCTAGCAAGTGCTTGAATGTAATGAATTCACTTTTCTCCCTCGTACGTGGAGAATGACGCCTGGGGGGTTTTGTGGGCTTGGTCGTCTGCCGGCTTCTCTTCTGTCTCCATGTCCTCTCGTGTCTAGTGCTGGCATCCCTTTCTCGTTTGGGTTTATGTTGTCAAAGTCTTCTTGATGTGACCTATGCCTGGCTGTTCACATTCAGCACCGCCATCGACCCAGTCACCTCGGCATGGGGGTCACTTTTGAATATTTCAGCTTTGCTCACTTTTTTCTATCCTGTTAGTCACCAAATACATTGGGAAACATCTAGAAGGAAAAATTGGAATCTGTTTCCGTATTCCCATCCTTACAGCCTTTGTCCCAATTATTACCGTTTGTCATTGTTCCTCACCTCAGCAGTTGAAACAGCCCATCGACTCCACCGTGTTCTCCTGAAGTCTGTTCTCCACCCAGGCAATCCGGCTGTGCCCGTCTGACCTGGCCCCTGCTCAGAACCCTTCCCTGGCACCTTTATCTGCTTCCTTGCGTCTTGGAGCCTGTGGGTATTTCGGAGGTTCTCTGAGACTCTCCTTAAGCAGGTGGGTGAGACACAGGTGCTCTGATACTGGCCAGCCAGCGCCACTTTGCCTTCGGCTTCTCTTCCTGTGCGGGCTCAGCATAAAGGTTCTTTCTTCAGAAGACGACGCACCTGCTGAACAGATTTCAGACTCAGTCTCGTTCCCGCAGACGGGCCTTCCCTGACCACCTTACCAAGGCCTCCCCTGATGTTCTCTGTCCGTCCACCCCTCTACCACCTCCACAGCACTTAGTCACAACTTGTGACTTTATGTGTGCATGTTTGTATATGGGAACACACACACACACACACACACACACACACTTTTTATCTCCGCCGTTGGATTCTAACCTTTTGAAGGGCACAAGTACATGTTTTATTCACTAAATTATCCTTTGCAGTGTGTAGATCATTTATATTTAAGGTAATTATCAGCATGGTTGGAATTCAGTCTATCATGCTGTTTGTTTCTTATTTCTCCCATCTGTTGTGTGTTCTTTCCTTGCCTTCTTCTGGATTAATTGGATATTTTTTTAGTGTTCTAATTTATTCTACTATTGGTTTATTATCTCTCTCTCTTTAAAGAGTAGTGGCTTTGGGGTTTATAAAATGAGCTTCAAATGATCACACCTACTTTCAAATAAGAGGATAACATTTTTACATGTCATGTAAGATGTAAGGACCTGAAACCTTATGCCTCTGTTTCTCCCCTCTATTCTTTGTCCTATTGTAGTCAAATGCTTTATTTCTACTTATATTACAACCTCAACAGTACATTGTTAATCACTTTTGCCTTAAATAGTCAGTTAACTTTTAAAGGACATTTAAAATGAGAAATAAAAAGATCTTCTCTTTACCCACAGATTTACCATTTCTGGGATTCTCCATTCAGTTGTATGGATCCAGGTTTTCTTGCAAAATTTTTCTTAACACCTAAAGAACTTTACATTTAGTTCCCATGTCTCCTTAGTTTCTTTTAGACTGTAACAATTTCTTTGATTTTCCTTGTTTTTTTTTTTTTTTTGAGACAGAGTCTCACTGTGTTGCCCAGGCTAGAGTGCCATGGCGTCAGCTTAGCTCACAGCAACCTCAAACTCCTGGGCTCAAGCGATCCTCCTGCCTCAGTCTCCCGAGTAGCTGGGACTACAGGCATGCACCACCATGCCCGACGAATTTTTTTTATATATTTTTAGCTGTCCGATAAATTTCTTTCTATTTTTAGTAGAGACGGGGTCTCGCTCTTGCTCAGGCTGGTCTCGAACTCCTGAGCTCAAACAATCCGCCCGCCTCGGCCTCCCAGAGTGCTAGGATTACAGGCGTGAGCCACCGCGCCTGGCCTTTCCTTGTTTTTTAATGATCTTGATAGCATTGAGGGGTATTGGTTGGGTATTTTGTAGACTGTTCTTCAATTTGGATTTGTCTGGTTTTGTTTCCCCCCTGGTCAGACTGAGCTACAGGTTTTTGTGAGGAAGAATACAGGTAAGTGCCCTTCTCATCAAGAGTGTAGTATTTACAGGGCTTATCACTGATGGCATTAACTTTGTTCTCCTGGCTGAGGGTAGTGTTTGTCAGATTTCTCCGTAATAAAATTACCCTCATCTCCCATGCATTTTATTTCCCCAGCAACAACCTGTGATACCACAAGTGAAATGTTGCCAACCCGGGAAGCTCATTAGAAACTCGGTGCCCAGGGTTTTTACTGGGGCAGATTATGTAGGCACCTCCTGCTTGGCATTTACCCAAATTTCAGATCCTAGAAGGAAAGCAGGTGTTACTTGTACAGACAGTTTAGGCATAGTGGGCCGCTCTTATCAGTTCTGGGTGGTGGGACCCTCCTAAAATCTAAGTTCTCAGATGTCAGCCAAGTGCCGACTTTGTAAGGAGGCTTTTCAAAGGGTGGTAGTAGTCAGGCCTGTTAGGTTAACTCTTTTCTGTATAATGTGAGATTTATCTCTTCTCCCTTATTTATTCAGTGATGTATTTATACCAGTATGGACTGATGGATATTTGTTTTATACTTTGGATTATATTCTAAAATTACACTGTTTGTTGCTCAAGTGTTATAGCTTTGGCCACTGAGAGCTCTTTTCACTTGGCCCCTGTATCCCTGTGACATACCACATTGTTTTATTTTTTGAGCCCTTCCGTACTCTCCGACACTCCAAGATGCTCCAGGCCTATGTTGTGTATTTCCCGCCGCAGGCTTAGAATCAGCCATTTCTCCAAGGAGCCCTGCTGCTTTTCGTAAGGAGATCTTAAAATGTTTAAAACATTCATTGCAGAAAACTTGGGAAATACAGAAGGAAGGAAGGAAGTAGAAGTAAGCACATCAAGAAGTAAATGCTAGCTAGTGACATAGTTACTGTTAACACTTTGTTGTATTATTTAATGAGGTTTCAAAGCAAAATATGAAGTGATTTTTACAGCCTTTTAAAAATTCGTATTTCACGTGTCGTGGTGATCATGTAATAGACCTGAGAGCATCTTTCTTGCTACCTGAAACCTTTCGATCTCTTTTCTAAACTCCAGAAAAGATGAGGACTTTTCGAAGAGTAGAAGGCTCTAGGAGTGATAGGGTATTTGACGTTTGGTGTAGAAAAACTTGCCAAATTTCTATCTTTTTCCATATATAGTAGCTTGGGATACCAGTTTAATAATTTTTGAGATATTTGAAAAGCTGTTAATATGAGCAATAATCTATACATTTGCATTCTTTTCCTAAGAATGAATTAGTTATTAAAGAATTTTATTTCCTTTTAGGTAGCCAGAGCACTAAATTCCAATGAATTATATGATATTTCCAGTTAAACACAAAGTTCATTTTATATTGAGAAACACTTTGTTCAGATCCCATATTAAAATAGCACTATTTTATAAGATTTGCTGAGAATTTTTCCTGGTACAAATTGTTTTGGTATATTGGAGTATACCTCTCTCTATCCTCTGCTTAAAAATGTGAAGCAAGTAACTAATTCCCTGAATCCTTAAAATACCAGTTAAAAGGGCATAGAATGAAATGGAAGTTGATTAAAAGAAAGAGGGAAACTAACTCCTCGAGGGCAAGAGAACTGCCATTTTTTGTGTCCAATCTTCAGAATCTGGCCCATTCCAGGAGGACCTTGTTCAATAAAGGCTTGAAACTTCTTAAAAATCTACTAAAACTTATCATTTTAAAGGCATTCTTTAATATATTATAATCTAAAAGGTGGGGGGGGACGAGTATAAGAAAATTGAAGAAATTATCAAAATTAGATTTTTATGCTTTCCCAAGGATGTGCCATCAAGAAACAATTTCTGTGGCCATCTTTTTATGGTGATGAGACCAAAAAATAATGTATGTGTGATATAACTTGAAGGCTTCTGAATTTATAGAAAGAAAATGGAAAACTGGTATCTCTGGTCTTTTGACGATCTTGCAATACGCTGTAGGCTATGACTTGGTTTCTAGGGTTAATTGACAGATTAAGGATAGAGGACTCATTTGTAGAATGATCACAGTATCATCATTTGTGTAGTTTAAAAACAGAATTAGTAATTGAGTGATTGAGAAAGTAATCAGAATACAGTGGGACTCTTCTTCCACAGTCTTCTAAAGGAATGGTTGGATGCATATGTGTTAATAGTTTTCCTAGCTAGTACATTAGTGATTTTTTTTTTTTTTTTTTTTTTGAGACAGAGTCTTGCTCTGTTGCCCAGGCTAGAGTGCCGTGGTATCCACGTAGCTCACAGCAACCTCAAACTCCTGGGCTCAAACAATTCTCCTGCCTCAGCTTCCCAAGTAGCTAGGACTATAGGCAAGCACCACCACACCTGGCTAATTTTTTCTGTTTTTTTTTTTTTTTAGTAGAGATAAGGTCTCACTCTTGCTCAGGCTGATGTCGAACTCCTGACGTCAAGCAATCCTCCTGCCTCGGCCTCTCAGAGTGCTAGGATTACAGGCATGAGCCACTGTGCCCGGCCCCACTTTAGTGATTTGGATGACAAAACATTTATGACGGGTTAGAAAGAAAATACTTATTCCACTAATCTCTACTATGATATTTGTGATTAATAGTTGAAATAGTAACACTATTTTATTCTTTACATTTCAGAATAAAGTTCAGAGAGAACCAGGCTCTACCCACGTGGGCCTATTGAATTAGTTTGTGTGTAAATGAGAAGGGCCATGTTTATCTGCTTTCTTGTCTACAGTGAAATTTGATGCAAAAGGAAACTTCCAAAATAAGCTTTGAAGTTAATTTTATACACTTGTGTCCCAAAGAAACTGTTAATTTGCTGTGTGTGTGTGTGTGTCTGTGTATGTGTGTGTATACACACACATACACAGACACACACACAGTAATAGACTGATTATATAGAATAGAAACTTTAGATTCTGATTTATTCTTATAGATTCATCTAGGCAAAACTTAAGCAGAAAAAAAATCCATTTTTTAAAAAGTTGTGAGAACCTATTATTTAACCCCTTCCCCTAAAAACAAACAAACAAACAAAAAAAACCCCATAATCCTACTCTTAACATTCTGTGTGACAGATAGTTTTGCTTATTATAATTTATAAGGGTTTACTAGGAATGAACTTTGGTTACTTATTTAATGGGATATTATAGCCAAATAGTATTAAGTGGCTTCTGAGATTTCTGTGAGACTAAAAGGCTTAGCTCAGTAGGGGCAGAGAGAATATGGCAGAATATCTGGGCCTGTGCTTGCTGACCTGTCCACTCGCTGACACGGTTCATTCCTGAGCCTTGGCATTTAACAGTGTAGTTTGTTTGGGTCTAGATCAGCTTATTCCCCGAATCTGTTAACAACTGTTTGTTGAAAAGAGGATTGTGTTATCCAGTCACTTTGGGGAATACTTTCATTAAAAAGGAAATTAAACTGGTTCCTGTAAAACTTGGAGCCATTTGCATGTTGACATACAATTTTTTTTTTTTTTTTTTTTTTTTGACACATAGTCTCACTCTGTTGCCCGGGCTAGGGTGAGTGCCGTGGCGTCATCCTAGCTCACAACAACCTCAAACTCCTGGGCTCAAGTGATCCTCCTGCCTCAGCCTCCCCAGTAGCTGGGACTACAGGCATGCGCCACCATGCCCAGCTAGTTTTTTCTATACATTTTTAGTTGTCCAATTAATTTCTTTGTATTTTTGGTAGAGATGGGGTCTCGCTCTTGCTCAGGCTGGTTTTGAACTCCTGAGCTCAAACAATCCGCCCGCCTCGGCCTCCCAGAGAGCTAGGATTACAGGCGTGAGCCACCGCGCCCGGCGTCGACATACAATTTTAATGTACAAGAATGGGATGTATTATAGTAGGTAGTGTTTTTGGACTATGGAATGCCCTTTATTCATTCAACATTCAAAGGCATTTTTTTCGATTGTATCAGGAGAAATCCTGGTCTAAACCGATCCTGGGTTGTCTCTGATCAAGATGTAACCAAACAACAGTGTTGTGGTATTAGGGTCCTGTGTTGGTTAGCCTATGTGTCCCTGGTTTGAAATGACTTTAGGGTCTTTTCAGGAGTAGAAATGGCTGGATTTCTTGGACTGCTCTGAAAATATACAGCTGTAAATGACCTCCTTCTTCCAAATGAAATTATGATTACCACTAAATACATCTTAATGAATTTCCCTTAGTGTGTGATAGTTGTGCAGGCAAGGATGTTATTTTAGCATCTAACACAGTGCCTACTCATTTGACTGTGAATAAATTTACTCATATGACTTTGAGCACTGCATTTACTTACTCTTTGTGGTACAGGATACAATAGTATAGATGGATCAGTGCAAATGTATTTTCACATATGAAAAAAACCAGCTCTACAGACGTTCCCCACTGACCTTTCAAAGTTATAGTAAACTAATATAAGGTCAAAACATTTTTCTTCTGATATTGACATAGAACATTCTTTGTTCATTTTGATGAAGTTTTTCCTACTGTTTTGATGAGCAGAGAGGCTTTTGACAGTATCTGTTTTCAGTTTAAAATAAAGTTTCAGTTTAGAATAAAGTTTTACAAATGTGTAGTTTTTTATTTGGCCGGAGGATCTCTCGCTGTCCGTTGACATTTTGACTGTAAGATTTTTAGGGGAATTATGTGCTATATTAGGAACGGAAGACCCTGTGCTTCAAAATAATCCCATTATTATAATAGAGTCATCTCTTTTGAATAAGTTGCAGGCAGCAGAGGAAAGTTTGTCCTGAGCTGAGCAGTTTTAGAGGCCGGTGGAGGCTCAGCCGCCGTGTTCATGACATCATCTTTTCATCCCACAGCCGGTGTGATCTCCCGTGGGTAGGGAGATGGTGGACTCCACGTCATCACAAGCATGCTGAGAAAATCACTGCTTTACCACCCGGGTGTGTGGAGGGGCAGAGACGATTTACTACTAAAATCACCTAGAGAAAACTGATATTGGAGGGGGTTAAACACCACTGATTTTATTTTTTTATTGGTCAGCTATTAAAGGAAGCGGTTCAAAGATCTTATGCTAGGCTAGATCCTAATTTATTTATTTTAAAAAATTTCTAAGGCCCTCACTAGAGAGAAAAGCTGGTATCCAAGGGCAGAGCTAGCTTCTACCCGGTCTGTTTATGAGCAGCAGTGATTGCCCTGAAAGCAGCTGGAGGCACTGCTCCTCCAAACCGATAGCGGAAACGTAAACAGAGAAGATAATTTTGGCCATGTGCATATCTGCGTAAAGAAAGGTGAAGGTGTCCTTCTGGGTACTTACAATAAACTTGTAAGCTTTTGTTCAACTGGATGGCTCATCTGCATTCAGCGGCGTCTCCACTATAGTTGTGCGTCACTGCGAGGCTGCATGGTAATGAAGCCAGGGCTCTCTGGGCCAAAACTCTGCTGCCTGTGAGAGGAGAAGGGACAGTGGCTTGGAGAGACAGATCAACAAAACCGCTCCTGCTGCTGCTGCTGCTATTGCAGCCGATTGAGACACTATGTTGAGTCTACAGGATTCTGTGTGTTTTGAAATTAGCATAAAGTCCTTGTTAAAGTCCTGGAGCAGCAGCTGTAAGTATATACTCCCGAACGAAAGAGATGCCGAAGGGATGATTATCACTGCCATTCCTTGCATGCTAATTCTTTAGACCAGTCCAAATGGAGTAAAAGCTGTAGAAAAGAGCATGAAGAATATTCTCCTGAGTGGTGATCAGTGAGATGGATAGAAAATCTAGACGTGCACGCATGGGACAGTGGTAACATTGGTAGTTTGATTTTCTTTGACTGAAATTCACCAGCCTTGGTTTTCTTGTTAATCTGTGTTATTCTGGCAAAGTTTCTCATTACTGGTCATGAATGGAGGAAAGAGAAGATGACAAACAGGCTGTCATCTCTGCAGGGTTATCAGATACCAGTACTATTCCATAGTTGTGTTAGCACAAAATGTTAGTCTGGAGCAACATCAGCTATCTTAAGGCATCTGCCAATTTAATATAATGAGAACTTGCCCCCATACTTGAAGTTGTAATGAGCAATTTTCATATATAGTAAATGTTCTGATAAAGAACATTCAGGATGATAGACTTAATTTCAAAGTTCAGTTAACTCAATAAAACTGATGCCATTGAGCTATTCTTCTGCCCACAACCCCCTTCCTAATATATGGGTTTACCAGAAATACTGATTTTGTTCATTCTTTCAATGGTACTTTTTCTCTCAAGATCTTAAAATACTTACCATAGTCTATTTACTTTTTTTCTGCCAAAATTATCATCATAATATGGTGTTAAGCTAATGAATGAAATTAACACAGGCTCTGTTATTATGTTTATTTTGCCCAAAGAAAAAAATGGAAGTATAGAAAAATTGTGACTTTTCCAAGGTCATATGGTGGCAAAGGACTGGAAGCAGGACCCAGTTGTTCCTGCTCCCAACTGTGCTGCTGCTTTTGCCTGAGCAAACTCATGAATAAAATATGAGAGATTAAATTGAAATCTTTTCCAGTTCAACTCTTTACCACAATATGTATTTGGTTTTGTTTTCTGAGCAAATAATATAAAGGAGGAAATATTGATAGGAGGAAGAGCCCTCTTAAGATGAAGCCTTATTGAATGTAGCTCGAGGAGATTTGTATATGATCTCTGTGTTTCTTTTTATTTTTGATCTGTAAGTAATTCTTCCATATGGAGATACTGTTGTGCCAGATGGCAGAAAATTATCTTAGTTCTAGGAAAGTTTCTGAGTGAATATACGTAGTTAAAATATTGGGAGAATTATAATTACTAAGTTAAATACTTTTACTAGTTAAAAGAGAGACAGTAACAGAGAATACATTTTTTGCTCAAATATGGTTTCTAATCTTTTTCTCCCCCTTCTCTCCCTCTCTCTCCTTTCCCCATCCTCACCATGTACTTTTTAAAAAATAGAAGACAGTTTTATTGTGAGAATGCAGCTATAATGAACAGACCCTTATAGGAAAACAGTATATCACATCACAGTAGCTTGTCTTCTAAAAACGTAGTTCGTTTAGATGAATCTATGGAACTACGTGGTTATCTTGTTTTGTGACTATTTAAATATCTCTGCATGTCAGTGCCTGGACCCTATAAGCAGCCACAGCCAAATCTCATTTAATCATGTTCCCTGAATCCCAGAGTGAACCCAAACCAGATGTTTGCACAGCCTTTGTTTTTAGCAGTGTAATGTTTTTAGTGGTATAATGATTCAGTCTGTGGGCAGCCTATTGCCCCTGGGCATTCATAGTATATATCTCTCTTGAAGGTGTTTTTACAGTTCTAAAGCAGTAGGTTAATACTGAAAAGAAATTGCTAGTCTCTGTGTTCAATAAGCTCCTAACCATGTCTTCCATAGCCCTGGAAAGTGAGAGAAATTTTTATTTTGCCAGCATCTGTGGATATCTTTCTAATCTTCAATTATCTCTATTGTATTAGAGAGGGTGGGGGCATTAAAATATTAAGACCCTAGGGAAAGGTCAGTGGTTAGCTGTCTTTTTCTAGAGATGTTTTCTAACACCAACACTTTAGAGTGGACCAGTGTTTATTGAGCATATGCTATGCTGTGGCAGACAGAAAAAAAGTGCGGGATGTGATCTTTGCTCCCAAGGAGCTTGCAGAGAGAAGGGGCACGTCCAAAGTTACAGTGAGGAAGTTAAATGAGAGATGCTGTCACGCATGGTGACTTCCCAAGTGACTGTCACTCATGAAAAGAACTCGAGTGCTGAGACGGAAGGAATCATATTGAACCCCAGGGGTTGGTGGAGACACAGAGGGACAGGGATTTGTTGTTGTTTGGTTTTGAATGAGAGGATGCTCTCCACGTGGTAGACGGTCCTGCTGTCCACAGCGTCCCCGAGCCAGAAACCAGGAGTCGGTCGGCGCTCCTTTCTCTCTCCAGCCCCTTTCAGCCGTGGACGAGGCACTTGCCGTCCTACCTGCGACTCTGCTCTGCTGACTTCTGTCGCCACGGCCACTGGCTCAGGTCAGGGCTTCCCTGTGACCTGGATTGTCGCCATAGCTTCCTTTGTCGTCCGTCTGCGTCTTCTCGTCGCCACCTTCACGTCCCGCGTTCCTCATTTCGGGGCCTTTCTGTCCCCCGTGGGGTGAAGCCTGTCGGCTTCCTCCCTCGCCGCGTGACCGGCGAATGCTTCTTTGTCCTCCAAGACGCATCCTTCCTCGAGTCAGCCAGCTAGTCGGCACTCCATTTGTTCTTCCCTTCCAGTATCATTGCATCATTACAACCTTCTGTTTGCCTTTCTCTCTGCTTGAGTGTTAGCTCCTGGAGGGTACAGATCAATTGTCTTTTTGCTCTTCTCTGTATATTTATTGCTTATTTAAATGTGCAGGTGACTAAGACACCAGGTTAGGGATGCAGTTGTTGGAACAAATTCATAAGAGGAGAGAAGATAGGAGCATAAATAGACGACCCCTCTTACAATTTGATTATTAATATTATACTAGTGATGTCTCTCAGGGGGAACAATTCCTGAAGTAGGAATGAATAAATGATTCCTTAGTGATTTAAAAAAAAATAGCATTTCCTTAAATTCCATTTTAGTAAGTTTCTTGGGAAGAAAAGAGGAAAACCTAATTTATTAATAGCCTTTATAAAAAAGAAAATAATTTTTCTATTAAATAAGTTATGTGTGTCATGGTTGGCCTTACCCTCCCAAAGGGAAAAAGTAAAATCTTGGATTGTTTTGTCACTGAACATTGACTTAGTTAGGAGCAACGTATATTATAGTTCTTTATCATTAATTATAATGTTTCTTATTTATGTGATGCATTGGCATGATTTGTATTAACGTTAAATGCTACTTTTTATATTCATCGCTAGAGGCCCTCTGGTCTCGGTCCTGCTTAGCTGGCAGAATGTTCATACAATGCTGCTGAAGTTTGATTATAGTCGAGCTTATTTCTTTCAGTAACAACAATGAAGTGACATTCATATGGCCTAAATTCAGGATTTTGTCTCTGTGCCAACAGTTTTAGGCATTACTTCTTTTAAAAACTGAATCGGGAACATTCTGTCAAACCAGCTGTGTAGTGAGGATGTTATCATTTAAAAGATTGGCTCAGTTCCCTCAAATTGATAAGACAAAAAGCAAGATTCGGTACCGAGATCCATTCAGTTACGTGTCTGTGATGTTAAGGTCACAGACGCACTTGCTGTCCATCTAATACGTCTTGTAAACATATTAATTTATAGAGCTTATTTTGCATATGTAATTTTATGACAGCTGATGTTTCAATGAATTCAATTTTTATCACAGATATAACATAGATAAATTGACCTATTTTAACCACAAGTGTATAAATTAAAATGTGAATAAGATACGGCAGATTAAGAAAATACATTTGCATAGATTACTTGGATTGTTAGACAACCAGAAGTTCATAAATAGTTTTTCATACTCAGAGATGTTTTCCCTGGATTGCAAAAATAATTAAAAACCAACCCCCCAAAAAGCACATTATACATTTGTTTAAATTTCAGTTAAGGCCTGTGTGTTATTTGATTGAAATAATACTTAGCATTTATTGAAGTACTTACGGGTCTGGTATTGTGGTAAGTACTTACTGCATGTGTGTACGCATGTATCTGTGTGTACAGTCACATTGCATGCACGTACATTCATTAAATCTCATATAATCATGAAAATTTGATGAGGAAAATTGCTGTTTGTTAAAGTGACTTTATTGTGCTATTCACTTACTATAAAGTGTTCGATTTGGTAGTTTTTAGTGTATTTCAGAGTTATACAACTATCACCATTATCTAATTGCAGACTATTTTCATCACCCCAAAAAGAAACCTCATACTCATAAATCTATTTTCTATCACTGTGGATTTATCTATTCTGGATGTTTCATATATACAGAGTCATACAATAGGTGTTTTTTTGTGATTGGATTCTTATACTTACTGTATTTCCAAGGTTCATCTGATACATTTATAGTGTGTATTGGTGCTTCGTTACTTTTTTTGTGGCTGAATGATGTTCCATTATATGGATATATTACATTTTGTTTATTCATCAGTTGATAAATTGCCATTTTTTTAGAGGAGTAAATTCGGGCTCAGATGAACTAAAGAACATTATGGACACCCCTCCACCCTACAAAACTCACACCCAAACTCTTTATCTAGCTAACTTTCTTGAATCCTTCATATTTTTATTTTTTTATTTTATTTTATTTTATTTTTTTTTTTTTTTGAGTCAGAGTCTCACTTTGTTGCCCTGGCTAGAGTGAGTGCCATGGTGTCAGCCTAGCTCACAGCAACCTCAGACTCCTGGGCTCAAACAGTCCTACTGCCTCAGCCTCCCAAATAGCTGAGACTACAGGCATGCGCCACCAGGCCCGGCTAATTTTTTCTATATAGTTTTAGCTGTCCAATTAATTTCTTTCTGTTTTTAGTAGAGACGGGGTCTCGCTCTTGCTCAGGCTGGTCTGGTCTCGAACTCCTGAGCTCAAACAATCCGCTCACCTCGGCCTCCCAGAGTGCTAGGATTACAGGCGTGAGCCACCGCACCCGGCGAATCCTTCATATTTTTAATTAAAGGCATCCCATATCAAGTGATACTTTAGCAAAATCTAAAGGAAGAAATAGTTTCAAGCTTGGGACAAGTGTTGGGGGTGGGCAGAGGGAACATAAGTGCTGGAAGCTGCAGGGAGTGGCCAGTCTGGCTGGAGCAGAGCCCTGTGGAGAGAACAAAGAGCATGAGGCTGCAAAGTTGGGCAGGGGCTCGGCCACATGCAGTCTTGAAAACCTTGTTACGGATTTCGGTCTTCATCCTAAAATAAATGGGGAGCGATTGGTGGACTTTGTGGTGATGGTTGGGGTGATTTCATCAAATCTCTGTCTTTCATGGAACGGGGGCAGGAGATGAGTTAGGGCCCTATTGCAGTGGAGCAGATGTGAGGCGAAGGTCGAACAAATGAAGAAATGTTATTTATTAATCGCAAGTGGGTATATACCTACTACATGGGTAGGTACTCTGAGTGCTTTACAAAATATTAGCTCATTTAATCATGGATAAGGGGAATATTTAAGAGTTGGATTAGCTGTGGGAGTTAATGGAGATTTTTAACTAGGTTTTTGAAAAAATGAACTTTGTAGGGTTATTTACATTCTTCTCATTGGCCTCTGTTTCAGAGATGTGTCTGTTGAGAGTTAATGTTGATCACAGTGGAAAAGAGTCAACCATTGCTTATTGCCAAAATACTCTCTCATCCCTGAGAGAAATCTGTCTGCTCTAGGAGATGGATGCTAGACAAGTAAGCCAGCCTTGTGCTGTTAAGTGAACTCTTTGTGACGGTCCCTGATGTTGGAGTTCCCCAGCTCTCGATGTTGTTGGTTTTAAGAGTCACGGACCTGCTTTATCCCCCTTTTTTTAACTTCCAAATTCTTGAGCTAGGTTTACAAAGGAGACATTTCATCTTCAAGACTAAACATTCCGTGTTGGAGAAGTTCAGCTGATTATCTAACTCACTAAGTATTTGGTGTCATGATTTGCCTTAAAACTTTTCATTGATGAGTATTAGAATAAAGATGCATAGTTTAATCATGAGATTGAAAAATCAGAAAAATCTAACATGGGTAGTCACAGTATTCACAGGTGACTGAGCATGCAGATAGGCCAACTCAACATCTGTGTTGAGTTTCAAACCTCTGTTTCGTTAGCCTTGATGTCATGACCTTTCTCTGTGTGTACCTGCTACTGTAGCAGTGTACAGACTCGGTCTTACATCAGGCAGGTCCTGTCCTGTGCTAAGATGGGGGTTCAGGAGAGCCCTAGTTCACTAGTCCAGGTGATTTGGCACCTGCCCAACCTCACTACAAATTGTGGTCTTTGTTCTTCAATTTTAGTGCCCGGACTACCCATCCTTTGTCAAAGCCTTCGTCTCTAATTATTGGTATTTCTTCCTTCCTGAGTCTTGCCTTGTCAAACTCTTTGATATTCTGTTTCCTCCAGATGAGAGACCCTGCTTTTGAAGAGAATGATATTCTTTTAAAAAACAAATAAACAATAAAATACCTTGAAGAGAATGAGGTTCTGCTGACATACTTCTTATGGATTAAACCCACCTTCTTAGCTGCATGTCCATATTTTCCTATTCTTAGACTTTGCATCGTACACCTGTTTACTAGGATAAGATCTGTCGTTCTTTGCCGGACCTCCCTGGTGCTTTTTACCAATTACCATATTCTCTAGATACCGTATTCTGCCTCTGTTACTAGATTTGTTATGACCTCCAACAATGTCGGTACTCAGCCGTTACGCATCTCTCTGTCTGTGCTGGTATTTATACCCAGCAGCTCTGCTGACCCCCTCTCTGTACTGATTGCTTAATATTTTAAACATGACTCCTGATAGGTGTCTTGCCTGTTGTAGGTATCGCCAGCGTCTAGGTCCCAAATCACTGGGTTCTGGCCTGCTCCACTCCAGGACCAAACGCTCAGGATTCTTTTCTGGAAGTAACTGTTAATGTGTTTGCGGTCTCCTTACAACGTTGATAAGAGCTTCAACACAAGTTTGCTGACCTTCTGCGAGATGCAGCGGGCCACGGTCTTGTGGTTGTTCTTCCTCCCAGTCTGTTGCTGTGTGACGCCACAGGACATCTCCTGTTTGGTGGAATTTCTTAGTTTTATTTTAGATCTGGTAGTTGGTTTTCATTAAGCATGCTATTTCCTAATTTTTGAAATTTTGCTAAAATGAGTAAAGTTTTAGGGTGTTTTTTTTTTAATACAAAAAGAGAACTAAAGAGAAATCCATTTGAATGGGGAAAGATATAAAAGCCCAATTCCAGTTGTTAGACTTGTTCCTCCCAGAAGACAACGAATTGTAAATGTGATCGTAATTCATGATAGAAAACATATGAATTGTTTTATAAGCTGTACTTTCAGCTCTATTATTGACACATGATACAGAAAGTAGTTAAGGCATTCATAAAAAATGAAGAATGAACTAATATCCATTAACTTGTAATACAGCAACAATGTAACATAATAAACAGACTTACATGAGGTACATTAAGTGGATCCTTTTTCATTTAAAACAATCTTCACGTAGTGTTTTGGAACAATGTATGAATGAGTCATTTTTTTTTTCTTGCCTCCAGTATATCTTGGAATGGGATAAATGAGTCATTTTTATTATAGGGATGCAATGGAAGAAAAGGAAAAGGCGATTCTAATAAAATGGCCTTGGTAATATTATTGACGACAAGGCCAGTAGTGTGTTTTTACGCGAAGAGTGCAAGGCATCGCATCGCCGTGGTGGAACGCATAGGGCCTGGGGGGGCCGGAACAGAGAGTAGTCGCCGTGGCTGCTGTCGGAGCTCGTTGGTGTTCTATGAAGGAATACCCGAGGCTGGGCAGTTTATGATGAAAAAAAGTTTGTCAGGCTCACGGTCTGCAGGCTGTACAAGAAGCATGGTGCCGACATCTGCTGCTGATGAGGGCCTGAGGAAGCTTCCAGTCTCGGTGGTAGGTGAAGGGGAGCCCGTGTGTGCAGACCGCGTAGTGAGAGAGGAAGCAGGAGGGAGGGAGGTGTCAGGTTCTTTTTAGCAACCAACTGGCAGTGGGGACTAATGGAGCAAGAATTCAGCCAGGACAGTCCCAAGCCATTCATGAGGGACCCCCCCCCAATGACATAAACACCTTCTGTTAGTCCTCGCCTCCAACACTGGGGATCAGATTTCCATATGAGGCTTAGAGGGTCAAATACCCAAATTAGAGCAGCTGCCATGAGAAGTTATTTCATCCGCTAAGAGGGAGGGAGAAGTGTGAAGGAAGATTTTTCGGGAGTCCACAATAGAATATTATTCGGTTCTGAACTTGAACTTTAGCCAGGCAAAGAAAAGAAGGATTATTTTAAGTTGTGATGGGATTTGATGACTAGACTAGATAAAGAATATAAGGTGCAGGGAGGAATTAATAATGGTTCTAAAGCTTAATCATTGACATCTCACCCTCTGGAATCACAGATAATGAAAAAACAGGGAATTGATACGGCGCCGAGATGACGTGGTCTGAGGCCGGGGCAGTGTGCGGGGTGAAGTGGTCGAAAGCCTGAGAGAGAAAACAATTCGTATTTGAATTTTTAGAATTAGATTTTTGAACTGTTTCATCAATTCTTCACTTTGCTCTCACCCTAACATGCATTTATTTAAATTTCTCTGAACTGCTTGATGGATATTATTTGTTGTGTTATATAAATATGTTTCCTTATTTATGGTGTTTTGAAAATTTTTAATGATCAAAGTTAACTTTAAGTGAAATCATCGTATAGGGCCAGGTATCCCACTTTAGGAGGACGGCGAAGTTCACACCCTGGCTGCGCATTAGACTCACCTTGGGAAGCTTGCAGAAACGTACAGGTGCCTGGGCCCTACTCCAGCGATTTTGATTCTGATTTAAGGTATCGCCAGGGTTGGCCAGCAAAATTCAGGGTCAAGTCAGAAAGCTTGGCTTTGTCAGAATGCCGAGAGTGAATACGAAATCTTTTTCAGGGGGTGAAATCATAGTAAACGGTATGACAATCAAGTTTTGATAAATTTGCCAATTTACTAATCTACAGTGAGAAACGCGCCAAGTGGCTGTTAATGGTAGGGCTGGCAGACCATCCTCTGCTCTCTCTGTGGGATAAGCTCATACAAAACTAATTTGTAATCAGAAGGTTGCACAGAGAGGCTGAAGATCAAAGAAATTTATGCCCTGCTCTAGGGGCCAGAATACCTATCCTTTTATTCAGAACACCTTCTCCCCTGGGCTGTACTTAGGTGGGCATTACATTTCTATGAACAATGCGTTCAGTGTTCTGTTTCCCGGTACCTTACCTGCAGTAGATACAAGTATTCTTTTTAATATTTGCCAGTCTGATGTATATATAAAATGAAAGCTCGTTGCTAGTTTAACTTGTATTTTCTAGGTACTACCAAATTTGAACTTTTTTTCATATGTTTGTTAGCTTTTTAGATTTGTTCTTATGTACATTGCCTATTTATATCTTTTGCCAAGTTTTCTGTATTGTGTTGTCTTTTTCTTGTTACTTTGCAAGAGCTCTTTGAATGCTTTATATTTTCTGTCATCTACATTAGAATAATATTTTTCCAACTTTGTCCTTTCTTGTTTATGGTATCATTTACCCTAGATATTTTATACTTTTATTTGGTTAAATGTATTCATCTTCTTTCTCTTCTTCTTCTTCTTTTTTTTTTTTTTTTTAATAATTTTGGGTTTTCTATCTTGCTTCCAGGTCTCTTTTCCCCTGAATTATATACATAAAGACCTCTAATTTCTTCTAAGATTTTGAAAAATGAATTTTTAACTTCATATCCATTAGGTCTTTGGTTTTGGAATATAGCATATTTATTTTTCTCCTGATGAATAACCAGATGTTTTAGCATTATTACTAAATAGATCATCCTTTCACCTCTAATTTTGCTCATGTTGAATTCTTTTTTCTTTTTTCTTTTTTTTCCCAAGGCATCAAAAGAGAAAGGCAGAATCCTTATTTTGGGATGAGGAGTTTCTTTTTTCTTTTACATTAATCTGATTTATCTATATTTATGTCTAGTGAGTTGATTATTATGTTCTGATATAATTATTTAATATTCTATTTTGATATTATGTTTTGATTATAGTTATATTGTCCTCTGATTTAGAAAATATTCTTTGTAGTTTTTAAAAATATCTTGTTTGGCTTTTCTTGAGTGTTCATTCTTCCATGTATATTCCAATATAGTTTTATCCAGTACAACCTAGACAAAAGATGGCATCAGAATTTTAATTGGAGTTGTGCTAATTAATATATTAATTTTGTGAGAGTTGACACTTATGATAATAAATGCTCCCATCTATGAATATGTCTTTCCCTGTGTTCAGATCTTCTTTTATGTCCTTTAAGAAGTTTCTTCCGTAAGTCCTATGCTTTTCTTATTTATCCTCATCTATTTTATATTTGTGAATGTAAGATTTTTTATTCATTTTCATTTCTAGGTGACTATTGCTACTTAATGTAGAAGTCTCATGTTATCTTGTAAAATATCTATACCAGCAATTTGATTTTCTTACATTATGCATTTACTTACATTGTCCCGTAACCTCCAGGATGGTGTTGAATAACAAGGCAACAATCGTCGTCTTTGTTTAGTTTCTGTTTTTAACTGAAATAGGTTTGATGTTTTAACATCTATCATATTTGCTCCTAGTGTTTGTTAAATATTTGCTTTCTTCATCTCTGGATGCTGGATGCCATTAGGAGTGCAGTTATATTTCTTTGTCTGCTAATGAAGTGTGGGTCAGACTGCTGCAGTATTTTAAGGAGCAACCCCAAGAGCCATGGAGGGAAACAGCCTCTGCCTCCTTGGGCCTCAGTTAGCATCCTGTTAGGATAGTAGGAGGAAGCCCCTTTGCTCCTTGTCTTCTCCCAGCATCTCAGCCTCAGAGGTGCAGAGGACTCAGCCCACTGTTTAGTTTCTGCTCAGTTTCTCAGGAGTCAGAGAAAATGGCTACGCATCTGTATGTGTGGTTGTCAACCTCTCCTGGGGGTGCAGTGCTGTTTGCTGGACGAGGTCCTGCAGGATTCTGGTGTCCACATTCTCACTTGAAGGTCACCCTATGCCGATGCTAGAGGAGAAAAGTGCCACGATAGCCTTTCACGGGCAGTGAATATTTTTATGGGGGGAGGAGTGGAGAACAAAAATGCAAACAATGTTCTGGTTGCTTCGGATACACATTCATGGTCGAGATATAATTCAGCTTGTTCATTTGTTACAAGAGAAGCAAAAGATGTTAAATAATTTGGCCGAGATTATAATGATAATAAGGAGCCAAGTCAAGTCCAGGGCCCTTGTTTTCTGACTGCCGGGTCCATGCACATTTAAAAAATACCACATTATCTCTCGGTTTTTACGATCGTTTCTTAGCTGAGCTTCTGAAGGTTATGAAAAGAGTACAAGAAAATAACTCCAGGAAACTCTAGCTGAGTGAATAACGGACTATTTAGATGAGAGGTCATTTTTCTTGAGCTTTATAATAAGTGATATTTCTGTAGTAGACTTCAAGTAAAACACATTGGACGTGTGCCAAAGATGTCCTGGGACTTCTATGTTTAGAAACTGTTTTCAGTGGGAAAGTTTAGTTTAAGATAAATAAACATTTTAGGAACAGCTATCTAAAGAACGAGCAAAAGTCTTAATTTTTCTATCCTTTGAAATTGAACAAGAAACAAAAACATTGGACTGAATAGTGAAGAAAAATGATTTCATTCCCACAAAATAGAAAGCAAGTATTTAAGAATAGAATTAATGAGAATAGATAGATCTCCTATGAAGGAGAGGATGCATTTTTCTGTGTTTACAAAAGAGTTAGTGGAGGGCATGTCAGGTACTAGACAAGAGGTCTTTTTTTTTTTTCTCTCTCTCTCTTGCACCGAGTAGAGTACAGTGGCGTCATCATAGCTCACTGCAGCCTCAAACTCCTGGGCTCAAGTGATCTTCCTGCCTCAGCCTCCCAAGTAGCTGGGACTACAGGTGCGTGCCACAGCACCCAGCTAATTTTTCTATTTTTACTAGAGACTGGGGTCTTGCTCTTGCTCAGGCTAGTCTCAAACTCCCGAGCTCAAGTGATCCTCCCACCCCAGCCTCCCTGAGCAAGAGTGAGACCCCGTCTCTACTAAAAATAGAAAAAATTGACTGGGTGTGGTGACATGAGCTATAGTCCCAGCTACTCGGGAGGCTGAGGCAGGAGGATCGCTTGAGCCAAGGAGTTTGAGGTTGCTGTGAGCTAGGCTGATGCCATGGCACTCTAGCCCGGACAACAGAGTGAGACTCTGTCTAAAAAAAAAAAAAAAAAAAAGTTGCAAACAAAATACTTGATTTGGAAAATGGTTATTCTAAGCAAATAATATGTTAAGAATCTAGACCTTTAAAGGAAAGTAGGATATATCAGAACGTGGCGATTTTGGAAGAAATTGGAAATAGTCACTAATGTGGAAGTTGTTGGAAACCAGGACCCAAGTTCACTTCCCAGGGCTGCCACACCCGTGCGACAAGTGATTTTAATTTAGAATCAATTTCTTCATCACAAACAGACTCTAACTAGGAATGATATTTTGTATCTAATTCCTACCAGCCGATTGTTAAACCATTGCTGGCTTAAAATCAGCCATGGTGCAAATATTTACACCAGCAATATTGGCAGATGCTACAAATTGGGACTTTTTATTTTAAGAGAGCCATTTACCAGCATATCACCTGAAATAAGAACAGGTTTGTTAGAATACAAAGAGATAATACTTTATTAAGGTATTTTGCGTATTAACTAGTGTTTCATTTCCATCAGATTTAAACAGTATTTGGTATGTTTTTCCCTAACATGAAAGAATTTTGCGGTGTGTCTTGCCTCACAACTCATTCTCTACTCTAGATAAACTGCGTTTGTACACAGAAGTCATCTGTGACGCTTCCATATCACGCCTCTCACCACACACAATGTACACATTACTTATGTGTTTTTTTCTCGTCTTCACAAATGGTTGCTTTCAAATGTAGTTTTCCTCTGGATGATTCGTTGAAAGGTATTACCAATTCAGCTGGCCCCACCAGAAGTTAAAATTTATTGTTATTCCCTTATACCCATTTTACTTTCTTTATTTCTACTTTTAATCTGCCTACCATATAAACAGATTTGTGTTTTTGACTTTTTATTTTTAATTGCCTTATAAACTGTTTCCTGTCTTTGAGCTTGATCCAAGTACATTATTGTTTTAAGCTTTAGCTTGAGCTGTTGTTTATTTTGCCTCTGCCCAGGCACTTTTGGTGGTGGCCGTCAGGGATAGGATAAGCTTGTCATTCTTTTCTTTCCTTTTTAAATTAATAGACTTTATTTTTTAGAGTAATTTCCCTTATTATCAGTGTGTTTGTTACCATTGATGAAATAGTACTGCTGCATTGTGGTTAACTGCATTCCATAGTTTACATTGGGGTTCACTGTTTCTGCTGTACATTGTGTAGGTTTTGACAGTTGTATGACGACAGGTATCCACCACATAGTATCACACAGAGGAGTTCCGTTGCCCTAAACATCCTCTGTTTCCTCCTGCCTGTCCTCTCCTTCCCCAAAGCCCTGGCAACCACCGATCCTTTTATTGTCTTTATAGTTTTGTCTGTTCCAGAATGTCATTCAGTTGGAATCATACAGCTCGTAGCCGTTTGAAATTGGCTTCTTCCTCTTAGTAATATGAATTTAAATTTCCTTCATGACTTTTCAGAGCTTAATAGCTCATTTCTTTTTAGCACCGAATAATACTCCATTGTCTGGATGGATCACAGTTTGTTCATCCATTCACCTGCGGAATGTCGTTTTCTTTGCTTCCAATTCCAATTCGTAACTGGAAGTTTTACCGATTATGAACAAAGCTGCTGTAAACATCCACGTGCGGGTTTTTGTGTGGACATAAGTTTTCAACACCTTTGGGTAAATACCAAAGGATGTGCTTGCTAGATCACGTGGTAAGAGCATGTGTAGTTTTGCAAAAAAACCGCTAAACTGTCTTTCAAGGCGGCTGTACCTTTCTGCATTCCCATGAGCGATGAATGAGAGTTCCTGTTGCTTCACATCCTCACTAACATTTGGTATTGTCAGTGTTTTGGACGTTAGCCGTTCTAATAGGTATGCAGTAGTATATCACTGTTGTTTGATTTGCAATTCCCTGAAGACACGAGATTGAGCATCTTTTTGTATACTATTTGCTGTCTGTATGTCTTCGTTGGTGGGGTGTCTGTTCATATCCAGTGCTCCTTTTTAAAATGTGCTGTTTTTTTCCCTTATTGTTGAGTTTTAAGTGTTCTTTATGTATTTTGGATACCAGTCCTTTATCAGATATGTGTTTCCAAAGATTTTCTCCCGGTCTGTGGCTTGTCTTTTCATTCTCATAATAGTGTCTTTTGCAGAGTGGAGGTTTTTATTTTAATAAACTACAACTTTATGAACTTTTTCTTTCATGGATCTTGATGATGACTGTTTATCCAAAAAGTCACCACCAAACCCAAGGTCACCTGGATTTTCTCTTATCTTCTAGGAGTTTTATAGTTTTGCATTTTATATTTTGATCTATGATCCATTCTCTATAAATTTTTGTGAAAGGTGTAAGTTCTATGTCTAGATTTCTTTTTTAACATAAGGATGTCTAGTTGTTCTAACACCATTTGTTGAAAAGTCTTCTTTTTTTCATTGAATTTTCTTTACTCTCTTGTTGAAGATCAGTTGAATGTATTTGTGTGGGTCTATTCCTGGGCTCTGTATTCTTTTCCACTGATTTATTTGTCTTTTTGCCAGTACCATACTGTCTTGGTGGGTGTCTTGAAATCAGGTAGTGTCAGTCCTCTGACCTTGCCCTTCTCCGCTGGTATCGTGTTGGCTATTCTGAGTTATTTGTCTTTCCATACAAGCTTTAGAGTCAGTTTGTTGATATCCACAAAATAATTTGCTGGGGATAGACTTGCCTTTTAAACTAAAAATTTTGCATTTGCTTTTTTTTTTTGAGACAGAATCTCACTCTTTTGCACAGGCTAGAGTGCTGTGGTGTCAGCATAGCTCACAGCAACCTCAAACTCCTGGGCTTACGTGATCTTTCTGCCTCAGCCTCCCGAGTAGCTGGGACTACAGACATGCGCCACCATGCCCGGCTAATTTTTTCTATATATTTTTAATTGTCCAATTAATGTATTTCTATTTTTAGTGGAGACGGGGTCTCGCTCTTGCTCAGGCTGGTCTTGAACTCCTGAGCTCAAACAATCCGCCTGCATCAGCCTCCCAGAGTCCTAGGATTACAGGCATGAGCCACCGCACCCGGCCTTGCTTTTGCTTTTTAAATTCAGGGATCTTTTTGACTTTTGTTCTTGTTTCAAAGCTATTTACCCTACACCTTTTCTTTAGTGGGTGATCATCAAAATTTTTATCGTTAGCCAATACACTGTATAAGTAATAATTATTCTAATTAGTAAACAATCCTATAGTATACAACAATTTATGTATCATGTATATAAATCCTTACATAGATATATATATATGATATGCATGTAAATGTATAAATTTGTGACTATAAAGTAATTTTTATCCCTAAAGACCTCTTCTTCAAGGTGAGTGAGCTAGAGTCAGCTTTCATAGACTTCACTAGGGTCATTTTATTTTTAATTTAATTTATTTTTAGAGACAGAGTCTTGCTCTGTTGCCCAGGCTGGAGTGCAGTAGAGTGATCACAGCTCACCACAACCTCCAACTCCTGGGTTCTAGCAATTCTCCTGCCTCAGCCTCCCAAGTAGCTAGGACTACAGGTGCCACCATGCTGAGCTAATTTTTTTTTTTTAAGAAATGGGGTCTTGCTGTGTTGCCCAGGCTGGTCTGAAACTCTTGGTCTCAAGGGATCCTCCCACCTCATCCTCCTAAAGTATTGGGAATGAGCCACCATGCCCAGCCTTAGGGTCATTTTAGACTACATGTATTTACCTATAGGAATTCCAAAATACCTCAACTGTTGAGAACCACTGTTATTTTGAGGGATGTTACCATTTGGAATGTGCATAGGAGCATAGGGGAGGCAGAACAAACTGACAACCACTGCTATAAAGTAATGAACCCAAACATATATCATTTTAAGGGTTATGCAGTATGTCTCTTCTCACTTGTCTCTTTTTTTTGACTGAATTTAAATTTATTTTATAAGGATATAGGAGTCTTATGAGCATGAAGAAAATGATAATTGTTTTATTAAATATACTAAGTACAGTACTATAGTGAGAATAAGCCATCTAAAAGTACTGATATTTATTTTTTATTTGCACTTTAAGAGAAGGAATAGGCATGCCAGCTTTTAGATTCCCAAATTTTAATTATTTAGGTTTGACTTTATTCTTATCACTGTCTTAGAGGTTAGTAGATTTATATTCCAAGAATGTTTAATATGACATTGGGTTTTTCCAATTTCTAATTCAAGCCTGAATTGTCTTCTTAGGAATTACACTCTAACAGTGTGTGTTTATTCTCTCATGAGCTTATGTAAATTTTTCAAGATTTTGTAATAGCATGTAGAGAAATATTACTACTTGGCATTATAAAATATTTAATTCTAGTAACATCAAATTATCTAGGAATGTGGAAGCTAGCCTTCTTTTTCCCCTACGTGGAGTTCTCATCCCTGTCTCTCTTCTATTAGCAGAAATGAGAAAAATTCACGTATCTTTTACCAAGGCTAAACATTATGACAAAATACAAAGTTGGCGGGAACAACTTTGATAAACGAAAAATGTTATCTAATTTTTGTTTTTAGAATATTAATGAGGTTAAATATTATTTTCATGTTTATTGGCCTCTTCTGTTTTATCTTCTGTAATTTGTTCACGTCCCCTGTTTTCAATTTGAGGGCATGGGTCTTTTTCTAATCAATTTCATAAGAGCTTTGTGCATGGAAATGAAAGTGATTAACTTGGTATTTATAATATACCACACATATTTTTCCTGCCTTCTAATTTTATTTCAGTTATATATATATGAATATAATTTTATGATTCTTCTTGCATTTGACACTGTATTTTGAACATTTTCCCATGCCATTTGGTATTTTTTGATAATGTCATTTCAAATGTCTGTATTGCATTCTGCTTATTAGATTATGAAAATAATTTATTTTTCTAATCCAATACTATGGAGATGAGGTTTCAGTTTTCAAACTTCAAATGTTACTATCTTCGATGATAACTTAAAAATAAAGACTTTCCTAAAAATTTGGCTTTATTGGTAAATTTTTAAACATATGCATTATGATACCTTGGAATATTTGGTTATGCTTAATTTTTAAGGAAGTAGAAGACAGTAAAGACAAGTTATTTAAGAGGTCATTTTAACTAAAATTTTTTCTTTTTAAAAAAAAGTTTAAAGGTTAAAATATCATTTAAGATATCTCATGAAAATTTAGAATTTAAGTACCTAGGTCTGTTTTAAGGGTTCTTGTTTAGTTACATGTAGTGTAAAGTTAAAGCCAGGGGAACTTTCTGTTAGAATCTTATGAATTTTAATTAAAGGAAAAGATATAGTTTGTATCCACTACTTTAAGAGAAATTATAGTCCTTAATGATCCAAAATAATTTTTAATAAAAATTTTAGATCTCCTCCTTTTTTTCCACAATGACATTAGTTAACAGATTCCCTCCTTTAATAATACACAATGTTGGATCACGAAACAGAATAAACAAACAGGTCATTGTTTAAGATAATGTGCACTGTATTGAAAGGACTGTGAATTTTTGTTTTGAATTGTTTTTATTATACAATTTTAGTCCTAGAATAGAATACATAATGTATTTTAACTTGGTATGATACAAAGATATTTTGGATGTAATATTAACAGTTTGTAATATTCTTTAGCTTATCTTTACAAATTTATGTATCTTGACCTACTGTTTGGTAGAGTAGTTTTTTTTTTTTTTTTAATTTGACAGAGCAATTCCTTAAAAGTTTTGAATGTATATATTTAGAACAAATTTGCTATCCTATAATTATAGGCACAGAAATTTAGCGTTTGAATGCTTGGGTTCTGCTTCCTCTCTCAAGGAAGACGTTACTTACAGACAGCATGTGGAAGGGGCGATGTCTGGAGACCAGGCTGAGGTAGAGAAGTACAAACTTGCAGGTTCTCCGTGGATATTCTGGGCCACAGGCCTTGGCATGAGCTGTCCTGAAAGGTCGTCTGCAATCTGCTCCTTGACCGACGACTCTGACCTCATCTCACATGGCCCTCCACCCCTGCTTCCTCCCCGGAGCTCCAGCCACACTGGCCTTCTCGTTTCTCCAACATGCACATTCAGTCTTGCGCTCTCTGTTCCTGGTGCTTTGCCTTGCTGCCTCTTTTTCACCATTTAGGCCCAAGTTCAAGTGCAATTTCTTCCGCGAGGCCTTCCCCGAGCATGTTTTCCAAAGGAGTATTGCCTTTCAGCCCCCTAATCCTGTTCCTGTTTCATTTATTCACATCCGTTTTATTTCCTTCATTGCATTTGACTGTCTGATTAAGGTCTGTTCATTCAATAAATGTTTATCGTGCACCTAGTATATGCCGGGTATCGTTCTTGGGATTCCCCAGGAACGAAGAAGACAAAAGAGGATCCCTGTTCTTACAGAATTCACATTAGCGGGGTGCAGAGAGAAACCGGACATAATAACCATGATGTGTAACTAAATCGTAGGTGTGTAAAGCAGTGTGTTAGGAGGTGGTGAGTGAAATAGACAAAAATGGAGATTGGGAGATCTGGGTGGGGTTAGGGGCTGGGTGCATATTAATTAGGGTGGTTATGGGAGACCTCTTTGAGTCAATTGCTAACGTAGGGTTCTTTTGTTTCTTTTTAGCTTCAGCACCAGTCAGCAAAGTGAATAAGTATTGTGCTTCTTCCAACTTTCATTCCACCTGGGGAAAGAAGAACATCATCATGTCGAACATTACGATTGACCCAGACGTCAAGCCCGGTGAATATGTCATCAAGAGCCTCTTTGCAGAATTTGCTATTCAAGCTGAAAAGAAAATTGAAGTTGTAATGGCTGAACCCTTGGTGAGTAGAGCTGACTTATAAATCTGAAATGTTTTCTTGACTCTTGTATCAATCATTATAATACAGATTTTCCAAAGGAAATACTATACTTGAAAAAAAAAATATTAAGGGATAGTGGTGATGTAGAAAGCTGCAATGACTTTGGAATCCACTTTGATAAGTTACTGCAGGTCACAAATGAACAAAAATGGGTTTCACCAGTGGGATTTGTGGAGACAGATAAAACATAACAGGAAATAAAGGGAATTTTAGAAGATACTGTGAGTTAACGCTAAGACCATAAACATCCTTACAATAAACAAGTGAACATATTTTTACACTTACATTTCATGAGGCACATTCGCAGAATGTCGGGAGCTCTATGTGAATAGAGCCGATGGCAGGGAAGAGAGAAACTGAAATCAAATGTTTGGCTCAATTTCTGAAGAGCTGTAAATGCTATTTTGATAGATAATACAGTGGTTGAACAATAAGAAGGAGAAGAGATTGAAGACAGACTTTTTAGCTATTGTATGTAGCTGGAAAACCTTTTCTTCATCTAAAACACAAATATTATCACTTTTCTGCTTTAAAAAATCTTGCTTGCTTTTCATTGCTGTGGAATAAATCCACGGTGTTGAAAGTTCATTCCAGGCTCTTCATTGCCTTGTTAAACTTTTTATACTATCTTCTTCTTCTCCTGTCTTGACATATGATATGATGCTTGAAATATCCTCTATATATTTTTCTGACCTGGTGTGGGTGATCTTATTTTTCTCTCAATCTAAAATGCTTTTAACTCCCGTATTTTAAAAAAATCTACTCATCCTTCCAGACTTCCCATATGTTCCCTCTAACATAGTGATCCTCCCCCAAGCTAAGCGAATCTTTGTTCTACCATAAAAATGTGTATATGCTCTAAGATTATGATTATATCATATTATAGTTAGTTGCTCACATGTTTATCTGCTCCAATGTGAGTTACTGGATACCAGGAACCAGGTGCTCATCTCTACCTGTTTTTTTTTTTTTTTTTTGAGACAGAGTCTCACTCTCTTGCCCAGGCTAGAGGGCCGTGGCGTCAGCCTAGCTCACAGCAGCCTCAAACTCCTGGGCTCAAGGGATCCTCCTGCCTCAGCCTCCCAAGTAGCTGGGACTACAGACATGTGCCACCATGGCCGTAACTAATTTTTTCTATTTTTAGTAGAGACGGGATCTCGCTCTTACCCAGGCTGGTCTCGAACTCCTGAGCTTAAGAGATCCACCCACCTCAGCTTCCCAGAGTGCTAGTGATTACAGGCGTGAGCCACCACGCCCAGCCTCTCATCTCTACCTGCAGCATTGTCTGTTGGTGGATATTCAGTAGAGAAGGTGCTTGGTAAAGGTTTGTGTTCTACGTTGAATTTAGCCTTAAGAAACATAGCTGTGTTGTGTGTCTTTTGTTCTTCTCATAAAACATGATGTCATTATTCTAGCCAGAGCTTCTAATAGTTCTTTTAGAATAGTCTGATGCTGGCCGTATTTTATTCATTCATTCAGCAGATAATTTCAGAGACATCTACTATATAATCTAAAATGAGGTTATAAAAATATTGTTAATAGTGGTGAGGATTCCATCAGGACGTAGATGTTTCCACTCCATCATCACAGATAGGAGAGAAGAGTCATCCCTGCTTACTCTTCCCGATACACCAGGAAAACCGCCAAGTCCTCATCGTATTTTACCGATTTTACCCTTTACCCTCCTGTATATAACAACATAACTTCTTCTTATCTAGGTCACAGCTCTGCGTGCTTTGTTTTCATTTATGTCCAGGTCTGAGTGGATTGGAAATCCATAGCATCAAGATTAGATGATGACAATACATTTAATCTAATATTGTCACAGTGTTTACATCATAGCTTCGTATGCTTTTATTGTGATTTCATTTATTTTGAAATTTATTCTGAACCCTTTTAGGTAATAAACAACCATCCAAGATGACCGAGTTCTGTAATGAAAGTCTTACAGAGTCTCTTAAAGAGAATAGTGTGCAGGGCTTATCAATCAGATGCAAGGAGGCCGGTGTATGGCTCATGGTCAGTCGAGACAGGAGGTTACAGAAAACCTTAGAAGCACAAATGGGAATGGCTTTTGCTGAAAGAATTTAATTGACTGCTAAAAAATGAGAGAATTGGCTTTTTTTATCCTCATATTAGAAACCATAATAAAAGGAGGTTAAGGAGGCCAAAACATTCTAAGGTTAGCTGAGCTTGGTTTTTAGCCACAATTGCATTTTCATTTTAGAAGGAAGATTCAGGAAGGGCAATCAGTGATTGAAATTGCAGCTTGCAAACTACGCAATCCAATACCTTAGATTTCTTTCTTCCGAAAAGAAGATGGATCAGTCCTCAGTAATGACCCGGGCATACCCAAGTTTGTTAATTTTTTAGATTGCCAGTGACTGGAAAAGAAGATAGGAGAAAAAAGATTTCTGCCAATCACCTGCTGATTTCCACCTTATGTAGTTGGTTTAGGCCCAGCATTTTAAAAACTCTGCAATTTCCACTACTTTTTTAGAATATTAAATATGTATGTATTTTAAAAGGGCATCTTCTTCCTGTATGATCTATTTCCTCGAAACCGCATTCTTCCGTTAGTTTTGCTTCTCACATGTTTATTTGAACGTGTCACAGTTTAAGAATGAGGCACTAAGCAGCAGGTCCGGAGCCCCGTGTCCGTGGACTGTGGTCTCCAGTGTGCTATCGTCGATGGGCCGTCAGTGCCTGATCTTTTTCTGGGGGCTTCTCAGAGTCCTCAGAGAAGGTTCCTGCAGTACCACGAGTGGGAGAGTCGAGGCTTCGGCTGCCAGCGTTCTGGGGAGCTGGAATCGGGAGGTGACGGGGGCTTTTGATATTCGGAATATAAATGTTTACTTAGCTGCCCTGCCTTCAGCCATCACGTCCCCGGCCAGCATCCCTGTGTTTCGCGCTTTCCTAGGGCAGGCAGCTCCTCCGTGGGTAGCGGGCAGGATGGTCTAAATCTTCCTTAAACGATCTCTTTGTCATCCTCACCTCGCCTTACTTTCAGAGTGCCGAGTTCTCATCTTTCCTTTTCTCCCTGTGTGGCGAGCTCGCTCACTTCCCTCTGGCTGTGCCTAAGTGTCGTCTTCTCCGGGGTCATGTCATCGAAAACCTTGGTCCCCGCTCCAGCCTCCTCTCCGAGCCTACCTGTCATCATGCACGTTTCCTTTGCTCTCTTGTTAGACGTCGGCTCTGCGAGAGCAGTGATTGCTTTCCCTTTTGTTCGTGGCTGTCTGCGGAGCCTAGAGCAGCGCCTGGCGTGCTGCGCGCCTGGTAAATAGTGTGGATGAATGAATGAGTGAGCGGCTGAAGGGCAGACTGCTGGCTTTGCCTCTGTCCTGCTTAGAAGTCGTCACTCTTTGGTGAGATAAGTTACGTTCTTCGTCTGCTTTTTCCCTTCTCTCCCATGGTCTTTGTCCTTGTGGTTTTAGCCCTTATAAAAGTTATTTTACTGTTGTCCTGTAGGGTTTTGGGAGAGAAGGCGTGTACACTGGGCGAGGGCGGATGCTCCCCGCTCAGTCCACTGATTCAAATGCTAGTCTCTTCTGCAAACAGCCTCACAGATATATGGAGAAGCGACGCTTTACTAGCTAGCCCAATCCAGTCAAGTCGACACCTAAAATTAACCATCACAGCTAAATGACTTTTCACGCTGTAGTCTCAGAGCATGCAGAATTTTTCCTTCGCAACACTTTCCTCAGTCTGTAATTGTGTATCAATGTGACCAGCTAATGCCCCTCTCTCCCTGTAAGCTTTGCTCACCATTGTATCACCAACACTGAAAGTGTCTGGTTCTTATGAATCTGGGGATAAAATATAAATACCACACACAGTAGAAATGGAGCAAGAAAAAATGGAAAAGAAAATCACATTTTTTTGTGTGTTGAAGCACACAATCCACTATAACTATCTTAGACTTCACGATAATATTTCATTAATTATATGCTAAGCGGTTATACTTTTCCCCTTACATTATAGGTTGTAAACGTTTAAAAAAAAATTTGAACTGTCACGGAGTTAAAAGCTTTTTGTCGTTGTGTCAAATTATGAGATTGTTGTACATACCGATGATATAATTCTAAACATATAAAGTGAATATTATCGGAAATGAACATATATTAACAAAAATAGTAATAGGCAACTTAACAAATTTCTTTTAGTCTTTGGCAGATCAATTAGAAAAATCACCAAATTAGAAAACAATCATCCACCAAATCCATTAATAAGAAAGCTAAAGTTAGGATCCATAAAAATAAAAGCATCATTTTTATGAAATGAAAAACAATAGGAATAGTGGCAAATAAATTCAAGATAAGCTCTTTGTAAAATCAAAATAACAGTTAAGTCACATCACTTAGGAATGATAAAGAATTCAGAAAGGTTCGTAATGAAATTTTGTGTAAGAGACTGCATCGTGCAAGCTTGTGGACTCTAACAGCATAGCTGCCATGTTCTGAGTGTCACTCTCTAGCTATATGACTATAGACAGGTATCCTCTTGGTGTCTCGGATTTCTCATTTCCTGAATTAAGTATAATAGTATCTATTTCGTAAGATCGTTACAAGGGTTAAATAACGTCTGTAACATGTTTAGTACAGGGCATGGACATGCAGTTAAGTCAGTTGTGCTATGATGTCACATTTGTGCTCCTAAAAATCACTGTGTAATGCAAATAACACAATAAAAATCACAGGGCTCAGGGACACACAAAAAAGATAGCAACCTCACAAAAATGGTTGTACCGTTTGTGTACGTGAAATGTTTAAGAACTGCATAAATACTGAGATAAGCACGAAACTTGACCTTGAAAAGGACCCGAAACTTTCTTGTGGAAGTGGGCTTCTGAAGGGTTGCAGCTTGTGAAGTTACTATCAAAGGGTGGAAAGAGGCTCGTCTGAAATCTGATGCGGAGTTGTAGCACCAGGCACGGGGCGTGACTCGCAAGATGTGTAACCGGGCACTCGAGGGTGTGTGTGCGTGTTCTGTGTGTTCCCGCAAAGCTCAGTTGCGCTGGGTGCAGCTTTCTACGTTCACCCGAGGATTTTCTCGTGGGTGAATTTGTGCATAAGTACGCGGGGAAGTCACGAAATCCGTGTTATCTTCAAATTGTTCTCTAATGTTGAAATAAATTCCCATTTTCAAAATAAGCGCAGAACTGACTATGAAAAGCATGCGTAGGGCACAGGGTAGGTACTTGGTACGTGGCGTGCCGAGTTGCTAGTTTACTTTCCAGACTTAAACAAATTGTAAGGAGACGAGAGTTAATGTATGAAATGCTGAGATGGTGCCTTGCCCACACTCAGCACTATCAACCGTCATTCAGCTCTGGGAAATAATCAAATTATTAATAGAAGAATTGACTCAGCAATGGGTATACGTCTAAATAATAATAAGGGGAAATTTTGAGGAAAGAAACTAGTTTTCCTAAGCGATGGTTCCAGACAGTCTACCAGCTTGTTTTTCACGGTTTCTAGGACTAGAAAATTCCATACTTCTTTGAACTATCATAGTGTACAGAGAAAAATGGAAAGCTGCTCGTTTTTTTTTTTTCTTAAACTACCATATCACTGATACCAGTATTTGACAGTCGCCCTGTTTTTTCAGATGAGAAAATTGAAACACAGAGACGGTAAGTCACCAGCCTAGGGTCATTCACCTAGAAGTGTCAGGCCAGCTGTCGAAGCAAGGCCATCTGGCTACATGGGACGTGCTCATAATCACGGCACCACTGGGCCGCCTTTCAGTAAACGCTTGAGTGGAAGCAATCGATCGACAAAAGAAATAACGAATGAACACCACACGCTGTTGACTGTTGAACTTGAATCTGAATAAGTCCTATGTTGAGTTTTAGCCTGTAATCTAAGAACCGTTGAACCGAATTTGTCACAGAGAGAGAGAGCTCGTGACACCGCCACTCTTTGGTTTGTGTAGTAAGCTCCTGGTAGGTTCATGAAAGAGTTAACCAAATAGAGAAATGTCAGTTTGGAGAGGATCTGGCTGAGAGCTCTGACTGTAGAGCCACACTTGGGATGAGGGTGTCGAATCCTAGTCGTGTGACCTTGGGCCAAGTAGAGGTTTTCCTTTCTTGAAAACAACATAATTATAAATAAATAAAAAAAAAAAGCAACACTGACTCACAATTTTAAACTGTTTATCATATTAGGAGATTTCTAATGGTTTGTGTTTATATTTTATTTTTTAATATTTTTATTGTAGGAGAAGCTGTTGTCCAGATCTCTTCAGAGGGGTGAAGATCTTCAGTTTGACCAGGTATGTCAATTTTGGGGGGATATTTTTTCCTGGAAAGAAGATGTTCATCATGATAGTTGGTCCAAATACATCCAATCTTAAGAAATTTCCTTATTTTGTTTAGTGATCCTCTATACTCTCATATACTAAATCCATTTCAGAAATGGTAGTTCTTTTGTTTGTTTTTTAACAAGTAGTAGAATGGGCTGTGAACTTTATTGATTTCAGTTCATTTTAGCATTTGAAGACTTTTTTACTTTTCATTGTCTATCTCTTTAATGTGCCCTTTTAAAATTTTTCTTAGGAAGTTTTCAGTTACATTCCTCAGTCTTTGGGTACCAACTGCTACAATTTTTATGTGACGATATTTTACCTTTTAATATTTTTCTCTGTTGGGGCTCTCAGAGCCTCTATGTATTCAAATAGAATACCAACATCTAAAACCTTGTGTGTTATTTTTCTAATGGTAAATCTTCCTCTTGCTGAGATTAAATGTTGGATCAAGTGTTATTTTATCATAGTTATTTTATTATTATATGTTGATTATTTGAAAAAAGCTATTACTTATATGAGCTTTGTGTTGCCATCTAGTATTCCTGGCCCGCTTTACTCAAAATTATGTATCTAAGAAATAGAAGTTAATGTTCATATTAGGCTAATTGATTTGATAAAGAAGACTGGTTAACATTACCTGGTAGAGACTTCTCGAAATACTGTGTTCCTGGATCCCACTCCAGTTCTGCTGAATCAGTCACCAAGGGTGGTGTTTTGGCACCTGTGTTTACAGCATGCATTAGTAAATAGCCGCTGATCTAAAAAGAAACCATAAATGGGAAGGTACATCCTCTGATAGTACTGTAATAAGATCACCTTATACAATGCTTTTCAAATCCTGTGCCTTTACAGAAGTTATTTAGATTATTCACATCGTGAATCTGCTTTCCTAATCAATGTCTAATCAGGGTTCAAATGTGATTAAACATCTTAAGGAAAATTTTTCCATTTGTGAAGTGACAAATGGAAATCTTAAGTAAATGATCAATAAAGATTATAAATGACCGTGCCTCATAGCCTCTTTTTCCCCCTCACAGCATAAAGCTATGCGTGGTGTAGACTGTTTGGTATTATGTTGACGGTAGCAGATGGTGTTTTATTTTTCCCTCTTTAGGTATTAAAAAGGGATTTCCTTTGAGTCACACTGTACATTGTAATATAAATTTTACAAAATGGTTAAATAAAAGCAGAATATTGTTTTTACTTAATTTTCCATATTAGAGACTATTTACCTGTCAAATTATGGTATTTTACAATAAAAGGATGATTAAAGGAGTCTCTAGAAGTACTGAAAAAACGAGAACAGCCTACAGAGTCAAATAAACTGTCTCATTCTTTTCTGTTAACAATTTCCTGAATGAAGTACAGTTTGAAGTTGCTTGTAGAAAAGGAAATAACAGGAAAATTAAATGTTTGATTTCCAGAGATATCAACTTATCTTCATTAACCGACTCTTCCTGTAGTCACGGAACCGAAAGAGACCTTGAGTATTCCTGTAACGCGTAGTTTTTCAAATAAGTCAATAGAGGGAAGCATGTTTGATTACATGCTGGTTTTGAAATATTAATTTTGTGACCAGTGGGTCAAATCAGATACAGAAATTCTTGTGAAGCGAGAAAGTTTTTCTTGGGATCCTTAAGATGAAGAGTAACCTTAGGGACTGTTCATTGAAACTGAGTTCATTCAGAAAATGAATCCGTGCTGTTCTCCTAGAATTCGGGTAGTTTCAAAACTAATAACAGTTTATTGCACTGCACTTATCTTTATGTTGCCCATTCATACATTCTAAGCCTTAAGTGCTTGAGTAACTGTAATTCTCTCTTAGGTGTCGTAGCTTAGCAAAGTGGAGCTTTCCCCACAGTTCTCACTTAACATAGTCTTTGTTTGTGTGTCTCTTCATCTGTATGTATGGCAACATTTTAGAATCGTTGGTTCCCATGAGCACAGAGGAGTTGCCAGGGCAGGAAGTAAATGCGGTTTTCTGCTGCTGTTTGTAGCGGCTCTCCCAGGGGCTTCCATGTTATGTAATCAGGGGTGTTACTGACGGGTGTGTTTTCACGCAGGTGAGTGGCACATAGGCAGACAGGAGAAAGATTGAAAGCCGCTGAGCGAAACCGTGGATTTAGATAAAGGTTAATTGCGGATGAAACTTAGCTGACCTGACTTTATTACTTGGCCAAACTCCTGACCCGTATTGTACTTTTAAAACATATTTGTTGTCAAAAGCCCAAGGGGGTTTTGGTCTAGGTTTAGTTGCTTGGTGCACATAGATCCAGTGATCGAGACAACAGGACTGTTTCATCGTTGAAAGCTTCCTTTCAAGGAAGAAAGAAATTTTTTTTTTTTTTGAGACAGAGTCTCACTTTGTTGCCCTGGCTAGAGTGAGTGCCGTGGCGTCAGCCTAGCTCACAGCAACCTCAGACTCCTGGGATCAAGCCATCCTCCTGCCTCAGCCTCCCGAGTAGCTGGGACTACGGGCATGTGCCACCATGCCTGGCTAATTTTTTCTATATATTTTTAGTTGTCCAATTAATTTCTTTCTAATTTTAGTAGAGACGGGGTCTCGCCCTTGCTCAGGCTGGTCTTGAACTCTTGAACTCAAACAATCCGCCCGCCTCGGCCTCCCAGAGAGCTAGGATTACAGGCGTGAGCCACCGCGCCCGGCCAAGAAAGGAATTTTTAATACTGTAGACGTCTTATCTTGTCAGGAGAAGCTGCCTAAATCCG
>CAUYSK010016538.1:0-22735 GCA_963575035.1 Avahi laniger | reverse complement strand
ATTAATTTCTTTCTATTTTTTGGTAGAGATGGGGTCTCGCTCTTGCTCAGGCTGGTCTCGAACTCCTGAGCTCAGAACGATCCGCCCACCTCGGCCTCCCAGAGTGCTAGGATTATAGGCGTGAGCCACCGCGCCCGGCCTTTATTACTATTTTTTGTTTTGAACTATATGCACTTGAAAACTGTAGGTTGTTTTATCTAGTAAAGAAAATAGCAGAATTCATAATAATCCTCAGCATTTTTTTTATGGATAGGCCATTTTTTTTTATAGATAGGCCATTTTTTTTATAGATAGAGGTTTAGTGTATGTCTTCTCTCTGCCCCTCTTCCATCCAGGCTCATAGTAGAAAAGAGGTTAGAAAAGAAGAATGAACAATGGCAAAGAAAGCAATAACAAAAATCCCAAGTTCTTTTTCAACTAACTGCATTATGAACTCATTACATGAAATGGTAGTCTGCATGAAAATGAGCAAAATAGACTTCCATGAATAACTACAATAGAGCAGAGAGTTTAGAAGAAAGATTAGACCCCGAGTCACAAAAAAAGGAATTTATGACTATTGCTACATGTAATTATTACTGTCAAAATTTAGTTGACAGCTTTTATATTTCTTTCTACCCTGACAAAGGAACTTTAGCAAAAAGTGAGTCAGCCACCAGCTTGTGAAGAGATATTAAGTTCATAAGAAGTCTGAGACAACGACATAATGCAAGCAATAAGCAGTTCCCTTTCTGCTACAAAAGCACTGCACATTTTCCCACACGGAATATGATCTTTAGAAAGTTGACACCTGACAGCCTGTTGGCGTCAACATACCATATTAAAAACTGGCAAGAATGGGAAAATTTGGGCCTTATAGTATATGTGTCAATGATAATAAAGGGATATTTTTAATGAAGTTCGCCTTTGAGCAAAGTTAATTTCTTTGGTGATTTATATAACACTAGTTTTTCATTAATTGAGATCAAATCTAAAGTTGATAACATTTGACTCCCATAATATCACATTCTACTAGTGAAATGCAATAATTCTCTACTTGTTTTACTAAATCTAACACATTTCAGGTTCAGTGATTTTATCCAGAGTTTATGTTATCACTGAGCCAGCAAAATGAATCCTACATGTTTTAAGATAATTTTTACCACTCTGAATATAACTGCTTATTATAAGACAGTTCGTAGTAGTCTCTCCATGCTTTTAAGATGTGTGTTGCTTGACACTTTCTGGGAGGATATTTCATATAATTTATTTTAGAAGTGGCGTCTATCTTAGGTTTTCTGAATAAGAACATGATTGTGTTTCATAAGCAGTATCTGTGTTAGTCATGATTTCAATTTAAAACTCACTCTCAGAAGTTAACGTGTAATATTTTACAAGGACATTCATTTTTCAACTTGCTATAGTGCCACTGATTTGCAATATCTAACTGATGTCTTGCAAGAAGTAATGTTCCTCCAATTAAAGTGTCCCTTATCAACATTTTAGCATCAAGTTCAAGATGCAATACCAATAATTTCTGCGGTTCTCTTCATTCTCTGAACTACTATAGCACTTTGCATTTGCTATATGGTGCAATATGTAATGTACTATATAATAATAAAAATGAAGTTGATTTCCCATGTTTTCAATTCCAGTTTATATCTTCAATCATTTTTATGCACTTATGTTAGGGTTGTTGGGGAGAATGTTATTTTAATTTCTTGAGGTGGGTGGTGGTGATTCTACTCCTGTTGTTTGTCATTTGCTTCTCTCACTTCGAATAGATTACCTCATGGGTTTTGTAATTTTGAATTTCGGGTCCATGTCTAGCAGGGTATTTTCTATCGGAATCTTTAACTGCCAGGGTTGAGAATGTGCACCTTCAAAAAAGATTTTGTACTACTTCTAACAAGTGCTTCAGGGAATTTCATGATAATTTCTCAGCTGGATGGTTCCCAAACCACAGAGTATGAATTCAAATCCCAAACCCAAAGTAAAGGAAAGCCAAGTCCAGTTTCTGCTTTGTTTTTGGCCTCTGGTGATATCCCTTACATCCTTGTGAACTCACCCCACCATTTACAAGACTGACTATTTTATTTTATTCAGCATTTCCAAGTATTTTACAGCTGGCAAATTTTTAGATCATCTAATCTGCCATATTGCCAAAAACAAAACCATCAACTGTCAATAATTACATGCTTTTATTTTCTAGGTACTTTTTATATATTTGCTTTTTTACTTTCTCAGCATAATTACAGCTCACTTTCTTAGCTTAATTACAAACAAAAGTTATTCAAAGCACACTACTGTAAATTCATAAAGAAAGTATGTCAAAACATCTAATGCTTGGGTAAAATTATTAAAATTATAAAAAAAAAACCCTGTCATATCCCTAAATGTCACTATTAGATGACTCCATACAACACCAAGATTCCAAGTTGGACACCTGACAACCTGATTCATGACAATAGCCACTGCAACCACTCTGGGGTATCAAACATCAGCTTATCATTGTTTACTTCCCCTAAATTGGCAAGATTAATATAGAAAAACTTCCTTGGGAGATACGGCATTGTTGTGAGTTTCAGCACAGCAAAATTATCATGAAAACATAACTTGGAAGAAACTAAGCCCTTCATTGTGATTTGAGAATCAGATAAAGGTTGAGCAGCCCAAAAATAAAAAATATTTCCCCCTTATCTTGACATGACTTCTTACCCTGCTCCCAGCCTGCATTAGAGTCTTACTGAGTTACATGCAAATTGTTATCGTTATCTCCCAAAAGCTGCAAAGAAAATATACTCCTTCCCTTGGAAGGTTATCTTCAGTCTTCTCTTCTAATATGGTAAGTTTATCAGTTTTACTTAGAATACAATGGTGGTTCTCAAACTGTGGTGTGTGTAAGAATTATTTTGCAAGCATATTAGAAGCACAGAGTCACTAACCTGCTTCCAGTACATCCCATATTTTCTGATCAAGTCTAAGGGATTAGGTATCTGTATTGTGATAAAGAGACAATCTAGCTTTGGGGAAATTAAACCAAACTAGTAGGAAAAAGTTTACTCTATTAGGAAAAAGAAGTGCAGGTAAATTACAAATACAAGGGCACTGACAAATTCCATTGGAGGGGAAAGAAGCAGAAGATGAAAAAATTAAGGGGAGCATGTAAGCCAGCCTCACTGCCCACTACTGAGCACTTTCTTATTTTAGAAGATGGAGTAGATACAATATTTAATTTTCCTGCTCTTCCCTCACTCCTTATGCAAAGAAACTCCCACTCATAGTCTCTCTCCACTAGCAGCACATCTTTAGATTCTCAGTATAATATGTGGAATAATGTGATGTCCATGTCTTTCCCAGAACCTGTGAATTTTACCTTATATGACAAAATAGACAAAACAGATATGATTAAGGATTTTGAGATGAGGAGGTTATCCAGGATTATACATGTGGGCCTGATGTAATCACAGGGGTCCTTCTAAGTGAAGAAGGGAGGCAGGAGAATCAGAGTAAAAGAAAGATTTGAAGATGGAAGAAGCAGTCAGAAGCCAAGCGGGCAGATTCTAGAAGACCGAAAAGGTAAGGGAATGGATTCTCCTCCAGGGCTTCCAGAAGAAATGCATTCCTGCCAGCATCTTGATGTTAGCCAAGTGAAACCCATTTCAGACTTCTGATATCCAGGCCTATGAGATAAATTTCTGTTGTTTAAAGCCACTAAATCTGCGGTAATTTGTTACAACAGCCATAGGAAACTAATGCAGTCACAGTCTCTGGCCACCAGGGACAGACACTTGACTCTAAGCAAAATAATATGTGGGTTATCCTAGAACTAATCCAATTTCTCAAGTATTGAAATGTAAATGACAGATAAAATTCATGTGTTGTCATAAGGTTGTGGGCCCTGGAGCTTTGTGGTCAGGCAGAATTGAAGATGGGAGCTATTTTTCAATCATATGCATGCTGTTAATTAAGCAAAAATAAGCTATATTGCAGACAAAAGTAGGAGAATGGGACAGAAACAAGTGACAGTTTCCATGACTACATCTATCCAGTAATTCTTGGTTCTGTGTCTCTAGAGAACCCTGACTAATAAAATAGCCTTCTACTAAGGGATACTATGAATTAGATGAGGGACTACTACTTTGCAGTTCCCATGTTATCCATTCAGATATAGAAAAAAAGTGGAGAACTAGGATGCATATGTACACAATAAGTTACACTTTCCCAGAAAATCTTCTTGAAGGGTACAGGAGAGACAAAAGTTGTGAGTGAGAACCCCAAGAGAAACAGAAATGAGGCACTGTGAAATGGTGTCAAACCACCAAGCATTTTGCTAAGTCTAGCTCACTCTTCTGCTCTCAGGAGTCAGACCCAGGAAAACCTATAAGTTAGACTTCTATTACAGTACTTCATTGGTGGGAGACGGGGCAACCCCAATGACACAGAGAAGTTGCGACAAGACTGGAGATCTGTCAGACTCTTTTTGGCACGGAGTGGCTTGGGGCCGAAGGCTTTCATCTAAGACTCAGGTGGTGGTATGCAGAAAGCAGCAGGCAGGAATACCCTTGGATAGATTAGATTATTATTCCCAGTTCTTCATTCATTGCCTCCCTGATGAAGAATTACATGCTTTCACTTTTCTGTGTACTTTTACAATACCTCCCACTGGAGGAGACATATATTTTCCCTGTCGATTAATGTTTGAATTGGCCAAGTGACTTTTTCTGACCACAGTAATGTTAAGCAGACATAACTGGAGCAGAGGTTTCAAATGTGCTTGAGAGTTACTGATTGTTCTTTTGCACTTATTCTACCCACCAGAAGAAGAATATGTCCTGGGTGGCCACTAATCCAAAGAAAATGTAGACTCCAACATGAAACACTGTTATTAGGGTTCTCTAGAGACACAGAACGAATAGTTACTGGATAGATGTAGTCACAAAAACTATCACTTGTTTCTGTCCCATTCTCCTATTTCTCTCCACACTATAGCTTATTTTTGCTTAATTAACAAAGAGCTGGCTCACATGGGGAAGAAAAATAATTCACCAGGCATGGAAGAAAGAATCCAATTCCACCTTCCTTCATAGGTTATGTCTAGGGGCTACTACTTCTGGGAAAACAGATGGGAGGTGGTGCAAGATTGCGGCATCTCTATAGACAAAGGGGCACTGATACCCCTGTACTCTTCTGCCAGAACAAAGCTAATCCTCATTTTTCTTCTAGATTAAATTTATTTTCTTCTAGATTAAATTTAAACATTATCTCTTCTGTGTAGCCTTCATCATCAAGGTGTTCAGCCTTCTCTGTGACATATCATTCATACCACGGCCGTTGTGCTCACCACAACATAATATACATTCATTTCTGTATGGGTTTGTCTCACCTGCTGTGGATTTTTGAGGACATGGGGCATATTTTTAATCTCTTCTTTTCCTCATTGCTTAACACAGTATCTCAAAAATATTTGTTGACTGGATAAATTAATGTATGCCTCTGTTATAAGACCCTTGAGTAAGGAGAGTTATCAAAGCCTCTTCTTGTTCAGTGTTTTAGTGCGGGGCCTTACTCCAACAGACTAGGCTGACTCCTCCATGTGGGTGAATCTAAGCATTGCCCTCCACAGGTCAAGCTAATATATTTGAGCTTGTAAAATGTCATCTTCCGAGTTAGTGAGCCATGGAGTCTTGGATGAGGGCTCTCAGGCATTGACAAATATTTATTCCTTTGTATTATGGATTCAGGTCGCAGTTACAATAGTTTTGAAGATGAGGAAGAAGGAAGACTACACCAAGCAATGGATAAATCACAGAACTTGTTTTCACAGAGAAAGGAAGAACAATAAATATTTTCTCCTACCTCCCTTTGTTTCTCCAGAGTCATATTTATTTGTAGAAAAGTAAACCTAAGGTGGAGGACTATTTCACATCTCAGGAAATTGTGCTCCTGCTCTTAACTGCTCTTGGTACTTACTATTTAATTAATTTATATTCCTATTTATCTTTCATGTATATACATGTCACTTCTTCCAGATTTATGAGTGGTTGAGAGCTGTGATCCTGATTTTGTATTTCCCCACAGGCCCACATGCAGTGTTGGTCATAGATTAATATTTAATAAACATTGTTAGTGGTGATAATAATGATGCTGATGATAATTTCCCTCTCCTGATATGTTTGTAGAGCTTGGTGGGCAGGTTCAGAGCTCAGGCTGGAGTGTGATGGGACATGAGATTAGAAGGGAGGCAGAGTCCAGATAATAGAAAGTCTTGTGTTCCATACTAACTTGTGTGGACTTGATCCTGTAGCCCATTGAGATCCATTAGAGGTTCTAGTGTCCATTTTTTTAAAAAAGCTCTCTGAGAGTAATATGACACATTTTAGAATCCAACATCAGGCTTACTTCCTGGTTTGAGTTAAATTACTTTCATCTTCGCACAAATATATCACAAAGACCTCTCCTTTCCATATAGATGAGAAAGGACAGAAACTCCTAAAAGAAGGCAGAGATAAAAAGCCAAGAGATCACAAAAATTATAAATAAGTATTAATATAGATTCCAGTATACTTACTATGGATAAAACACAATGTTAGAAGGTGTGAAGCTTATATAAATAAAATTGACATAAATCATCTATTGAACTAATTTAATGGGCACTATAATTCTAGGCAGAAGAAATAGAGAAATGAATAAAATAGCCCCTCTCTTCGAAGATTACACACCAGTCAAGGAAACAATGTTAAAAATCATTATAAAGGCCAGGCACAGTGGTTCACATCAATAATCCTAGCACTTTGAGAGGCAAAGGTGTGAGGATCACTTGAGGCCAGGAGTTCGAGACCAGCCTCAGCAGGAGCAAGACCCCATCTCTACAAAGAGTAGAAAAATTAGTGGGTGTGGTGGTGCACACCTGTAGTCCCAACTTCTTGGGAGGCTTAGGCAGGAGGATCACTTGAGCCCAGGAGTTTGAGGTTGCTGTGATGCTCTGATGATGTCAGTGCACTTTAGCCCCCGCAACAAAGCAAGACCCTATCTTGAAAAAATTTTTAAAAAGTATTTAACTGCAATTGTGGTGTGTGTCATTAAAGAAAAATACAAGATGCCCTAAAAGAGTCTTGCAGGAAAGGAGAGGGTCCAGAAGATCTCTAGGAAAGGGTTACTTTTAAACTGAGAACTAGAGTTAGCCAGAGAGAACCAAGACTTTACCAAGCAAAGAATATAGCTTATGTGTATGCCTTAGGGAGGAAAAGACTTGATAGATTTGAGGAAATAAAAGACCTAGTGCAGCTGGAACAGAGAAAGCTAGGCAGGGAATGGTATAAGGCTGGGATGTGAGCACAGCAAAGGGAGGTCATTCAAGTGCTTTAGGCCATTGTCAGAATTTTGGACTTCATCCCGAGAATAGAAGCTAATGGAAAGTTTAAACCAAAGAAGTAACACTAACAGAATTATTTGTGTGTATACATATATACACATACACAAATATATATATACACATAAATATGCATACACATACATATTATTTGTCCTATATACATGTCCTTTTTTAATTTTAAGATCACTCTGTATTCAAGGAGAACAAAGGTAAATAGAGGAAAACAGCCACAGGAAACCACTATAGTCCACAAGAGATGGTAGCAATTTGGTCTAGGATGGAAGGTATGGAATTGAGAAGAGAGAACAATTTAAGAAATATTTTGGAAATAACGTAACAGAATTTGCTAGTTAATCAAACATAGAGCATGGAAGGTAAGAAGATGTAAAGGGTGACGTTTTCTAGCACAATTGAGTGCACAGTGATATCATTTACCAAGATAGGAAACATTAGAGAAACGGCAGGTTTGGACAAATGAGAAGTCCATGGAAAGTTGTTTCATTTGTTTATTTAGAGAGATACAGGTAGTTATTTAAAAGCTGATAGGTTACCGCAGAGAGGAAAATACTGAAGACACAGATATAAGAGAATATGCATATATATATATTCAAGAGAAAACAGTTCTTGAGCAGTAGACAAGCCTTCTGTCAAAGAGCTTGTAATCCAGGTGTGAGAGACATCAAGTACATGTAACAAGGAGAATATTTTAAGTATGTTAATAATGTGTTTTTCTATTTTTCAATTTCATGTGTATGGACTTTTCTCCCTTGCATTGGCCCTGAGTATTCACATGATTTCAGCCAGAAAACAAAGAAGAAAAAAGGAAAATATAATTCTCAGTTTCAAACATACAAAATAGGATTTTTTGTCTGCAAAAAGACAGTAAGTTTGAAAGCCAAGCTTTTTCCAAGAAATAAAAAGAACTTTTTTATACTACTTATCTCCCTCTTTTTCATATTAAAAATCAGATTGAGGGGCTGGGAGGAAAGACAACTCCACAAAGGGTGTACTAAAAGCAGAAGCAAGGTATGGGTAAGCAAAGAGAGGGCCTGAGTTCAGTTCTCTCAGACAGCCCTCAGGCGCCACCAGTTGCCTCTGGCGGAATGCTGTGAAAGGGAGTTGAGACTTTGGCTTCAGAAAGAATCACCTCCATAGCAGAAGTTTGCAGGTTGAACTGTGTGGCCAGGGATTCATAGAAAGACTTCAAGGGGTTCCACCAAGCCAGTGAGAGCTGCTCTAGAGGCTGAAATCATCAGATAACCAGAAGAACAAAGAGTTACAGTGGCTTCCACCAGCCGTTGCAGACATCAGCAGAGCACTAGGGATGAGACCAATTGTATAGCAGAGGTCATTAGCCCAAGAAGAAGCCCAGATCAGCCACCCACAGCAGAGACCAGCACAGAGAACACTATCCAGACCTAAGATCCAGTCTCCCAAGGACAGACAAGGACAAGTGAGCCACTCTCCACCTTCCACATCTAGACATCGGCGGGCAAAGAGACTGGAATTCTGAAAGACATTTACCTAAGTCATCCAAATAGAGCAGTAGTCATAGGTCAACTACAGAAAAAAATAAAATAAAAACCTAATTTTTCATTGCACATCTGAGTGTGGTGTTAATAAATCTGAGGCCCCACTACATTCATAAATAACAAGATTATTACATCAACAATGTGAGACGCCATCGAAGATGTGTAGTTGAACAGGTACAGCATTTTAGAAGATAGGACTGAGACATAGCTTAGCCATCCCTGGGAAAATTACATCCACTACATGTTGACCAGAGGGGACAAACTACAGAATGGTTGTGGGGAGAGGGGCTGCACTTCAATGCTCACAGACATACCAAGGCCTCTACTGGCCGTTTTATACCCATACCTCCACCTGCATATGAAATGCCAGGGATGGCTCCAGAGTCCACCTACAGACCCCACCTCGCTTATTAGTGGAGAAAGTGCCAGGTCGAGTTCCCAATAATTGAAGGACTAGTCCAACCTTCAAGGACGACTTTTTGCATACTCAGCAGGGCTGGACAGAGTAGGCATGAACAGGCATGAGAATGTATTCCTGGTGTTAAATGACACAATTCTCAAGGAAATTCCCTTTTTGTCACATCCAGTGATGTCCTGGTAAATGTTTAAGAACCAGCTTTGAGGAACAGGAAAGGACCCCAATTTGCAGTGTTTACAGATTTCCATGGTATAAATATTCCCACCGTGGCTAATTTTGAGCTACCTGTGGGATTTCAACTGGGTCACAAAATTCACGCAACTTTTATAATTGGCTTTCACAAGTCAGTAGGAGCCACCTCCAGTACACCACTGTGATCCAGTTAAAGGGCCATGATAGGGCATTATCTATATCAAAATCTAATTTGAGTTGGCCCCCAAAACTGGTGAGTTTTTTTCCTGCACTTCTACCTGAGTAATATACATTGTGATCTCCAAAAGGATAGTACATTCATAAGTCAAATATTAGATTAAATTAAATCACATAAGTGTCATTCTACTAATCAGCCTTTTTTTATTTTATTTTTATTTAAGCTAGCTTATGTCTAGGAAATTGATTTCCCTTTAACACGAGCTTATGTTTTACAAGGTAATTTTTCTTCAGTCATGCTAGAAATCTGCCATTAACGGGTCACTTGCTGCAACTACAAAAATGCCCTCTGCTGGCTCATTTCTGAAAGTCAATGTGAACATTCTTCTCCCTGCCTTGCCAAGCTGAGCCAACTGCAAATTCTGTCTTAAAATGCCTTTAAGATAAGAATGGCCTGTTTCTAGTAGATTTCATTGTTAGTGTACGAGACTTGTCAGTTTATAAATCATATAATGTGGTATTATTCCAAAGATTAGTTATAATAGCCTAAAGAAACTTTTATAAACATCAAGCTCCTTTTTCAAAATTGTATTCTCCACTGATTGCATTTATAGAAAAAGGAGGGGGTCCACTTGCTGGACACGTTCAAAAGAATTACATTAAAAAGAAAAACAAGGGTTTCGTAACATATTTTCTAAATAGCAGGGTTAAGCCAAATGTTTTTTGAGATGAAATATGAAAGGGTAAAACAATTTTAAAGGCCTTATTATTTCACTGCTATTTTAGTCTGACTCAAACATGATATATTTCTCTGGCTTGTTGCTTATACTACTTTGCCAGTTTGGAGTTTGTTTTTTCTCTCATTTCTAGTGGGAAAATGAGCAAGAGTTTATTTATTTTTGTAATTTTTAAGATTTAGGGAAAACCTGGGCAAAGTAAATCAATATTACTTTCATAATCAGAAAAAAATAAATACAAGTACTATATGCAAATATAATTTTAGAGTACCCTGTGGTATAATATTATAAAATGGAAAAGTTTTTCTCATTTGGTCAACAAATATTTATTATGATAGTGTTATCAAAATATTCTTTCTACAATTTAAAATTCGTCATAGCTCGAGAAATCTAGGACATGATATTTTGATTATATTTCTAGCTGGGGCAATTAGAAATGAATGTTTTTACTTTCCTGATATGAATCAGTCTTAAATTACTCTTGGTGACTTATGGTGACTCTGTTGGGTGATTTAAATTTGCAATTAAAAGGTCTTGCTCCGCCGGTGGGGTGGATGGTAGTTGCTGGTTCCAAGTGTCAAAAACTAACTCTGGTCAAGTCAAGCAAAAAAGGGGAATTATCAGGTTATTGGAGATCCCACAGAACTACTAGGAAGGTTGAAGAATCGTGATTAGTAAAATAAATTTTGGGTTATCACTTAAGATAAATGAATTCCAATTGTTTCATGTTTCTTTACAAAAAGTCTGCTGAAGATTTGCCGTCCCTCAAGTGTCTGACGAGGTCACATGCCTAACCTTTGGCTATACAGAAGGAGTTTCTAGGGACTCCTCGGCTTCCTTTATTAGCTTTCAAGATTCCATAGAGTTGGAAGAATATAATTCTCAAATGAAAATCAGTGTTGTTAGGAAGAGGCAGCTAAAACAACAAAAGTTCACTACACCGCTTATTCAATTTTGTTCTGCACCATCATAAACTCCATCAATACAATATAAAAGAAAGACCACTACCTCTCTGGGTTTCAGTTTCTGCTTTTGTAAAATGAGAAGGATATATCAGATGACTTCAAGCTTCCTATATTTCACATTCATGATTACGACTTAAGCAGACACTGAAGCGACCTTTGGAAAATCCAGCTTCCATCTAGATGAGAGGGTCTTTCCTAACTCTGATTGTTCTCAGGCCTCACCATTCCTCTCAGCTTTACTCAAATCTTAGAGAACATCTGTAGCCTTTTTGGCTCTTGCATATGCACAGAGGCCTCCAGAACTCAGTGGATCTCACTTGGAGAATTTAAAAATGAAACACATTTTACTCCTGGGTAAGTCACGTTGTCTGAAACACAGCATTTCCTCATCAAAGAGTAGATGTTCCCGGTAACATGTGCCAGGTTAAGAATAAGGTTCTTTAAATTAGTTTTTGTTTAAAATGAAATTCTGAAGTTCCTTTTACAAAAATAAGAATTATTTATCTTAACAAAGAAAAGGCTTGGTGCTCCATCTAGAGGACATTTTATATTTTCCAGTTTGAAGGGCTTCGGGAGCCACTTAGAGATGTCCAATCCTTCAAATCTTGCTACAATAATTCTACCCACAATTTTCTAAAACTCAAATCATTTTTTAAAAAATATTTTACATTTTCCCATCCTGTGTAAGAATGAAGAAAATGCTTCCCTCTATCTCCCAATTTCAATTGTTGATTATCTAAGTAACAATTTTTTTTTCATTTATGAAATATTTGGGTACATTCTATGTACTGATTGCATTTACTTCTGGGAGTTCTATGGTTTAACAAATTAATTTCTAACAACCACTTACTAGTTTTAATTATTTTTATCAATTATCAGAAGCTTTTCTTTTTAATTTGATGGATATTCCCCCCAGTTAAAAATATAATAAAACCCTGGACAAAAATATACATATTCTTTTTCACTTAGAATTACACAGCATTTTCCTTCAAAAAGACCTGCCTGTTAAGAGAGCATGCTACTTTTATTTTTAGTGACCGGAGTCACAGTTGAGTAATACTTCACAGCATCTTGGAAAAACTGTCTTTTTATGTAAATTCTAGGACCTTATTTTAGTGAAGGCAATGTTTCCAGCATGGAAATGTACTTTTAACCATACGGAGTGCACACACAGCCTCTATTTTCCCACAAAATTCTGTGAGAAAGTCAGGTCATATGGTGAGAGCTAAGAAAGAGGGCTAAGAATAAGGGGCTGGGAGAGAATCTGTGCGGGCGCGGGTCCCTGGTTGATCTTGGACTGCGGCCATCTCAGGCAGCGCCGTGTAGCCGAGCCTGGCTGGCCATCAGGCAGGAGCCCTCTCCTTACTGCACTGGTTTTGTCGGAGGTAGAAGACCAACTGCACACAGCCAAGTCTGTGAGAACAGAAACAATCGCCAAACAGAAAGTTTTGCTCTGGGGTCTGACTTGTCATTCTGGTCTCATCAAAAAGTTTACCATATGTCCTGTGGGTCTCCATGAGTGACAAATTAATGTATCTGAACTTCCAAGATACACAAGCCAGGGAAGTAGATTATTTTCTCATAGAAGAAAAAAGCAAAATGAGAAAAAAAAAAAAAAAAGGCAGGGGTCAGAGTGTCTTTATATTTCTTTCACTAACAATTTGTTACATATTCTTGAGAAGAAATTTTAGTTCTTCTAAGAGATGCCTAATGTAATAACTTGCATATGAATAGGGATTTCTTGCAAGCAAATCTGAATGAAATTTCACTTAGAATTCCTTCAACGGAATGTAAATCTCATCGAATGTGCCACAGGATTTAAAGCTGGTGCAGCAGTCTCTACTTCCTCTCTGGCCATGTGCACACACATCAAGATAGTTTGTCCAAAGTCACCGAGTTAGTGAGTGACAAACCTGAGACCAGAACTCATACTTGCTGATCTCAAGCCCCTACTCTTTCTATTGCAATGTTATCTTTATAAAACTAGTTTAACATGGAAGTCTTTACAGAACCAGTTGTCAATAAAATCTCGATATCCTCTTCTCAATAAGAGGTCAACTGTTTGAATGTTGCATTCTTATTCTGAAGGACAAATAACAAACAGAATAAAACTTTGTAAAAATGTAACCATATTTGGTAATTTTGAGTAAATGTGAATATATTAAGAAACATATTAAATGGTTTATAAAAATTCACTTAGTTCTTTCCTGCCTTGTTCCAAAACAGTGTCTGGACAGTATCCAATAATTCTAACCACAATATAAAAACAAACTGGAGGATGTCTTATGGCCAGGTTTGATCTATCCTAGAAGATAGAGAGCAGTCTAAAGCCTGTGGGATACACTATTCCTGTCTCTTCCCAGCCCATTCCCCTACAATAACAGAAAATCTACCTAATCAGAGAATTGGCCTCCCTGAGGTAGAGATGCTGGCCTTTCCCTGTTAGCTGCAGGCTAAGATTCCTCTGCACCACCCTGGGAAAAGCATGAACTACAAAGTAAAGGAAAAACTATTTTTAAAAAAGAACCACTAAGAATACTAACACTAAACAAAACTTGGATTCACTCTCAAACTGAGATGTAAGTGTTGGCTTTGCCTACGGCTTTGGCAAAAAATAATGTCATGAATTGATTCTTCCAAACTGGAAACATTGATTTCATATCAATGGTATCATGATGTCCAAAAGAAAAGGTAGACATCAGCTTTAATTATTTTCTTGTGGTTCCTTCAATTTCTTTTTATTACTTGTAAGCATTAAAATATTTTAAAATTGTACTAGTTGAAGTCTATGTTTTACAGGACTGGGTAAGCTCTTTCATGTATCAATCAAGATGCAGAGTACGTCATGTTCCCAAAAAATGACTCAACAAATATCAGTGTGTGCATAAAGCAGCCTAATAAGTCACATCCAAATACAATTTTGATGAACAAACTGCTATTAATGCTGTTATATACCAAAATAAATTGTAAAAACAACAGCAGTGCTATATGTCCAAATTTAAAAAAGCAGAGTCTACATTTCAGACAGCTACAAAAATGATGCCAGAGATGCTATGGCCAACTCTGGCAGGAGCCAGGATCAGGAACCCCTTTCAACCTATGTCCCCAACTTCCAATCAGCCAAGCTATCCTGGAGGTCTAGTTGAGCCTCAGGAAGTAGTACAAATCAGTTTTTGATGAATTCTTTCTACTATATTCAGTTGTTTTCTTTCTTTCCAGAGCTTCCTCCCATATTGCTAACTGATTTCATAGTTTCACTCTGAATTATTCCTAAGCAAAAAAAGACCACCCTGGAGAAAAATGTGACTTCATAGATCTACTGTCACTGTGAATAATGTGGTCCAGGTGTATCAAACAGGGGTTCTCAAATCTAGCCTGCACATTTAGAATTACATTGAGAGCCCCATCCAAATCAATGAAATCCTACTTTCTAGGTATGGGACCCAGGCATTAGCATTTTGTTTTTTAAGCTCCATGGGTGATTCTAACACAGCTTTGTTGAGTGGAGACAGTCTCTGGCCAATATTCAATGATATGAGTTTTGCAATCCATCCCTTTTGGTCTTCCAGACAAATATATCATAGTTACAGAAGCCTTCTAGAAATTCACTTCTTCCAAGAAATGAATTAATACTAAACAATTTTTGCTAAAGTAAAAAGGGAAAGTTAATGAAAGAAAGAAATCCAACCTCATTCTTATGAGACTTAACCAACTTCCCAGCTGCCAGGTCTTGTTTGGTCAATGGGTCAGAGACTGTATTCTCTTTGTTTTACTCAGAGGAATACTTGCTATTCCTACTTAAAAGAAAATAAACATTAAGTTAAAGACAATGTTGAGTAAAAAGATTATTCAACTGGGATTCACAAAATCTGGATCATGTTTAGCAGTTAATAGTCATGGGACATGGGACCTTGAACTTATCACTCCATGTCTCATTTTCCCATCAGAAAAATGGAATAATACGCTTCCTTCTTCCAAGCTCTCTATTAATCTGAGTATCTATTTAGGATTCATTAATCAAAATGCCTTAAAAGACACATTGTTCTTCACATTGTAAAAATAGTGGGGTAGACTTTTTCCCTATGTACTCACACAAAGATATTAAATTTAGAGAGACCAAATTACAAAATCCCTAGATTAAAAACAGATAAATAATTAAAGCAGTGCTGTGGGAAAGCTTCACTCAAACTAAAATACTGAAAGGTCTATGGAGGATCGATTGTTTATGATCCTGTTCTCTAGAGACCGAAATTCTTTGGATACACCAGATGGTTTTATTTATATAACAAAAGTTCAGCTCTAGTGAGGTGCTGCTTACAAATTCACATGCAAATAAAAGACTTGGCATTTATACATTTGTACGTATCCTTGCTCAGAAGAAGGAGTTTTCTTTGTTTCTTATGGACCCTTGAACAAGTTTTATATTTACAATGTTAAAGAGCAGGCCCACTTCTTTTAAAAAGAACAGCAGCCTTCCAATACAGCAGAATAATCCACTGAACATAAAATTTAGTTCAGGAAAGTTTTGGACTTCTGTGGATCTCCTGTATCCAAGTACATGACAAATCTCATTTAATTCACTCTTTGATGTTCACATACAATTCTGTCTTCTCAAATAGCATTATTGAAAATGAAAAAGAAACCCCAACCCTCTCCCCAACAGAATATTTCAAGCTGCATCCTGTGTCAACTCCTGGCACTGAGTCAGCCTTGGCCGCCCAATTTAGAGCACATGGCAGTGATCCAACTCATTGTGGCTGTTTGTGGTCCCCAGATCAAGTTTCAAAAAAGAAGGGGCAGCAATCCGGTGACCTTCTCAAGATAGTAGAGAACAACTCTGTTCATGACTGACAACTGATCTTTCTGCTAACATTAGCTCCTAATCAAAGACGGTGCCAAGATTGCATCCAACACCAGCCCACAAACCTTTCCGTCCTCCTCCAAGAGGTGTGGAGCATCCTGTCACCCGCTGAGTTTCAGTTTTGAAATGCCTTTCCCTTTCAGATCCAAAGAAGTTTGGTTTTATTGACATTTGAGATAAAGCTCAACACCTGTCTTAATTGAGCTTTCCAGTTATTTATAGTGCATGTCTATTTACTATTCCTCATCGTTATACCAAGTGAGATTCAATGTGATTTGAAATAAAGACATGGTTATAACATTCTAAAACTAACAACCTTAAAACATTCACTTATAATTGAGGGAACTCATCTACTTGGAATCTTTTTTATGTGCTTCTTTCAACCTATCATCCTGTCCTAAAAATGTGAGCATCGCTCTTCTGGGCTCCACGTCATCCTCCCGCTCTGCTTCCACTGGATCTTCAGGACTGGCTCAGGCAGAGACACAAACTGGGAACCCAGCAAGGTCTAAAGAAACATGTTTTACTTTCCACACCAGGCCCCATTTGTCTTACTTGACCAAATACTAAGTATCAGTATGCAAAACAACCTTGCCACTTGCCTAAATAGTCCCTAAATCAGGAAGCTATTCTTAATCCGAAAGGGCCTTTAGGGAATGCTGTTCTTTGCTCATCCCCTATCTTTTACATAAAAGTCCATGTTGAGGCCTGAAGATTCTTGGATCTCTGGATGTGTTCAAAGTAACCATTGGCTTCATCCCAGCTCCAAGTTTACACATAATATTAATATATGATTTGAATTAGTAGAGTTCCAAGTTTTCCATACAGAATTTTATCTTATTTCTATCTCCATAAACAAACAATCTTTGAAGCTAGATAAAATGAGAAAAGAGGATGGAATTATTCTGCCCTGCCTTGTTTGTTTCCATAAGGGTTCTAATCAAAAGGAAAAGATGAGTCATTCAGCATCATTCCCTACTTGGTGGTTTGCACTCTGTGCTGTTGTAACCAAAAGAGGGCAGCACTCCATGGGTTTTGAATTCACAGGAAGCAAAACGTTGGTTTTTAATTGAACTCTTAAGCAGGCACTGTACTCTGTGTTACGTGGGATACAGAGGTGAATAAGACACAGCTCCAAACATGCAGGCGCAGGAAAGAGAACCCTTGGGGATAGCACTTAGCACATTGCTAAGTGCTTGCGAGTGGTGAAAGATAAGTCTGAAAATAAAGAATGGCATGAGACTGTGAGGGTTCCTTGACTATCAGGCATTTATTCTTTATTTGGGATGCAAGGAGGAGCCACTCAAAGTTTTTGAACACATGACTAATATGATTAGAACACTGTTTGGGGAAGATACATCTGACAGGGATGTATTGGAGAGATTGAAATAGAGTGAGACCAAAGGGCAGAGGGAAAAACAGACAGGAAAAGACATCTAAGAAGTGACCAAGATCTAAACCAGAGGGATGGTAGTGAGGAGGGAAGGGTGGGGGTCTAATGGGATAGACACTGCAAAGTAAGAACGATGTCTTTAATGCAACAGATACAGGGAGAAAGGGATCAAGGTAAGCTCCAAGTTTGATGTCTGAGAGCTGGGCATGTGGTAGAGCTTTTAACCAAAATTAAAAAGACAGGATAAAATAACTGTTCTGGAAACAGAGATAGCGAATTTGATTTCGAAAACATTCTCCTTTCACGGAGAGTGAGACATTACTATGTTGCCAAGATATAAGGAGTGCAGGATGGAAACATAGTAAGGGTATGACGACAAGGACTATCTTGGAAAGAAGAAATAGCCCTAAATGTGTACTCTACCCTCTTTGCTTTGTATGCCTGAAAGCCCGATGCCGAATACATGGCCCACTTGCAGATACAGGGTTGGGCCTTGATGGCCTGTTTCTATGTCCTCTTGGCTTCATCTGCCTCTCCTTATTTGTCCCTTTATTCTAATTTTTTTATATTTATATCTTGCGGTAGTGCCACCTCAAATCTTTTTGTGAATAAACTGGGATAAGCAGAGTTAATCAATCCTGATTATTACATTTTTCTATATAAACTTTAAGACACAGCAATCTTCAGTAAGCACACAGGATCCTTATGTAAAATGCTTATCACTAACATTTATTAAAAACTAATGTGCTAGGCACTAAACTAAAAGTTTTATACACATCATTTCATGTAATGCTATGATTAATAAAACATTATGGGTCATTCCATTACTATCCCATTTTACAGATGCTAACATTGAGACACATTGAGATTAATATCATATTAACTTGTAATACTGCAGAGCTTACATTATAACGCAGGCAGTTTGACCTCAGAGTCAATGGACCTGACCTCAGAGTCAATGGACCTAACCTCTATGCCTACTTCCTCTCTGTCCAGATTGCCCTTATCGTTATATCCTCATTCTCCTGGTTTTCCTCTATGTCACACGTTCCACTTTAGGGTGCCCTTTTCTCCTGTAGAAGGAACACTGACCTACAGAGGCAGAGTCTTGAATCAGGAAACTGTGGACTTGATAGAGAGAGTACAAATTAGTAGGTTTGAGAAAAGGCACATTACTTCGTTTTCCTGAAATTGAATTAAATCTGTCTCTGAGCCCCTACACATAAGGGCAGAGGAGTGACAGTTCAATACCTGTCATGTGGGAGACTCAGTTTCTCCTTCCACAAAATCATATAAAAATCTAGGACTTACAAGATGCCAGAAAAAATGAGAGAGGCCAAGGAGCCATATTTACTTCTGGCTCTCCAAATGCCTGTTATTCCTTGGAATATGAAAGTAGCAGTTTGCAGGCTCAGCATGGCCACCAAAGCCTCCTTGCTAAATTAGAAATAATACCTACAGGATAAAACCAAACCTTGACAGAGCCAAACCTGGACCCTCTGGCATATTCCACTTGCAGGATATAGAGGCCTCCCCTGTCTTCAGTCTTTTGTCATATGCCACAGTTCTCGAGGAGGACATTCCTCCTCTCACAGAACCCTTAGCTACTTAGGGAATCCCTTGGGAACAACTAAGTGAACAGTCAAAGGAGTTTGTGTATTTTATGGACAGCAGCACCGTCCATGACTGATGCTCACTGGAGAGCTGCTGCTTCAACCAAGATGTTCCCAATCAAGGATGGGATCCAAGGATTGGCAAAATTGGCCAGACTTTATGCAACCATCTAAGCACTGCATGCCATGGCCATATTTTTACAAATTCTTGAGCCAAAGCCAATGGTCTGTCCACTTGGTCCAACAATAATTTCTTATTCAACATTGCTTCCATTAGAGTAAAGAAACTTGGGAATCTCTTGCCTCATAGATACTCAAAATGTAAATCAAGGTCTTTTATGTCTCTGCATATGCCAAAGCCATGATACAAGGCCCCACTTAGAAACTCCTTATTCCCTTTAGAGTTCTAAACGTTACTGAAAGTGACAAGGCACTTACTCCACTTTTCAAAGTACATAATGTTGGGCTCTTGAAAAAGACATTTGATGAAGCTTTTCGCTCCCTTACTGCCCTCAGGCTACAGGCCTCTTCCTAGAGATCCATAATGACTTCCTTAAACAAGCTCAAATTTGATTAAATGAAACATGGCCCATTTCATTTATCAGTCAAACATCAAGGGTGAGTTGTAATTAAGAGTCTAACTCCATTTTTGATGTTTGACTGCTGATAGCTTTCAAATCTCCCCATCTGCACTTCTGCTTTCCTCCCACATGTGGGCAAGCTAATAAGAAAGCTCAAGTGCTCGCTCCTTTGGCCCCAGCAGGGAGTTCAAACCATGTAAGTCTGCTCCAATGAGTTGTTACTTTACCCCAACCCCACCCCCTAATCACAATACAAGCCGAGCCCTCTCCTTCTTCCTGTTCTCTCCAGCTATTTTCAGACCTGCCTGGGAGCCTGCCTTGCTCCCTTTAGAAAGCCTCACTGTGTGAGTAGTAAACCTTTTCCTATCCACAGCGGTTTCAATATCATACCCTAATTACCCACTGAGATTGAAGTCTTACCTAAAACTTCTACCTCAAAAGCAATAATCAAAATAAAAAGTCACAATTTCCACAATAGGTAGAGAGAAGTAGCTTTTAAAATACAAAGGTGCAAATGCAAAAAGATAAAGATAAATGTAAGATACATAAAGTTAAATATTACTTCTGCTTCTGGCAAAGTTAGAGAACCAGGGACCAAATTTAGCTCCCCAACAACAGCCACCAAAAAAAAAACTAAAAACCTGTACAAAATATATGAAACAATGGCTTTCAGGCAACATCGGACTAAGAGAGGAGAAATAGTGTGGTGAGCATTTCCATTCCCTCAGCCTGCTGCTTGTGCAGGGCAGGAGAACCAAGGCATAGTCCAGCAATCTCTTTAAGTTGAGCAGACAGGGCTGAGAGAGGGAGGAGGCCAAGGCAACTGGAGGCTACAAAGCAGCGTACTGAAGAATGAGGAGCTACACAGAGAGCTCCACAGATCTGCAGAAGGTCCCTCTTGAGTCTTCAGTTGACTATTGACTAGTGCATGCATTTAAGTATACACTACCTGAGGCTGGCAAAAGAAAAAAAAAAAACACCAGAAAGAAACTGAGATAACAATCTGCAAAACTCACTAGAGTTTAGAACTCTGGAAAAAGTTCATGCTTTCATAAGACACAATGGAAAACCTGTCAGGTTTCTGTCTGAAATGTCAGTTCCTGGTGCTCTCATGGCTGAAGAATGACCAGACTCGCCAAAGTTAGGCAAGCACGAAAATGAGGTTTATTGAGGAGAGAAAGATGGAATTACAGGGCAAGAGCCCTATAGAGTTAGAGTACGGTACATACACCACAGATGACAACTGAACCCACTGTTGCAGCAAAGAGAAAGCCAAAGGAAGAGCCCAAAAAGAGAGAGAGATTGGCTCTGGTCTGAGTCTTACTTTATAGCACCAGCATACGGACCTCTCTCGTGGTTCAGAGGTCACCATGGAACCACTTTGATTGGACAGTTGGGAGTCACATGACCTGAGCCTTAACTGACGCATGTAGGTTCTAGGTCACTTTCTGGACTTTGTGATACCCATGCTGCTTGGCCTGTGGGCTAGAGAGTCCTTTGCATTCTTTTGCAGCTGGCACGCCAAGTTCCGATTGGCAGATTCTTAGGGTGGTCCCTTCTCTCCCAGCTATAGAGAATTAAGGGGGGAAGGACCAAGATGGGGGCAACAGCACCCACTTTCATCCCTAGGAGACGCGGAATCCTCACTATCTGCCTAACAAATTCTATCTACCTCACTATCTACCTTGTAATTCATCGGACATTGGCTAGAATAAAGGGTATTAGCAGTAAAGTAAAATTAGCCCTAGAGTAAACGTTGCTCTGATTCATTCTAACAAAGCTTAAAAGCAACTTTAAAAGGACAAATATAATATGTGTTAAGATCTGTACATGGAAAACTTCAAAACATTGCTGCAAAAAAATTAAAGACCTAAATAAATAGAGATACATACCATATTCCTGGATCAGAAGACTCAATATTGTTTAGATATAATCTCCCCCAAAATTGATCTATAGATTAAATACTATCCCAAACAAAATCCCACTGGCTTTTTTTGTAAGACATAGAATCACCAAAACAACTTAGACAAAGAAGAATGAAGTTGGAAGATTTATCCTTCTGATTTCAAGATTTCATTTAAAGTTTACAATAATTAACACAGTGTGGTATTGGTATAAAGGCAGGTAATCATATCAGTAAAATAAAATAAAGAATCTAGAAATACACTCTACACATATGGTTAATTAGTTTTCAACAGAGGTGCCAGGAAAATTCAATGGGGAAAAGGTAATCTTCTTAATAAATGGCATCGAAACAACTGAATAGCTATATGATTAAGAAATGCACCTCAACCATAACCTTACAACATGTACAAAAATTAACTCAAAATGGATCATAGACCTTAAAGTAAGAGCTAAAATTTCTAGAACTAAACTTAGGAAAAAAATCTTCATCTCCTTGGAATTTGCAAAGATTTTTTAAATGTGACACAAAAGACAAGAACTATAAAATCATTACATTTTATTCTATGAAATTTTAAAACTTGTTGTTCAAAAAACATTGGGAGAAAACATTTGAAAGACACATTTCCGTAAAAAAGATTTTGATGTAGAATATGTAAACAATTTCTACAACACAATGATAAGACAAATAATCCAATTTTTAAAATGAGCAAAACACAGGAAGATATATGAATGGCAAATCAGCACATAAAAAGATGCTCAACAGCATTGGTCATGAAAAAATGTAGATTAAAATCAAAATTACTGGCTGGGCGCGGTGGCTCACGCCTGTAATCCTAGCACTCTGGGAGGCCAAAGCGGGCGGATTGTTTGAGCTCAGGAGTTCAAAACCAGCCTGAGCAAGAGCGAGACCCTGTCTCTACTAAAAATAGAAAGAAATTAATCAGACAACTAAAAATATATAGAAAAAATTAGCCGGGCATTGTGGCGCATGCCTGCAGTCCCAGCTA
>CAUYSK010016536.1:0-12170 GCA_963575035.1 Avahi laniger | reverse complement strand
GCAATGTGCACCACCCAAATGATGGACATATTTGAAACTCGGACTTAGGGAGGGAGGTGGGGGCAAGGGCAACATATGTAACAGAAACATCTGTACCCCCATAATATGCTGAAATAAATTAAAAAAATTAAAAAAAAAATAATCAACATTGTAAGTATCAAACCTTTAGCTACATTTGTAATTTGTGAACTACCACACTGTAATCTTTTCCCTTCACAGTAATGAGAAATAATAAGTACCAAATAAATGTTTAATGAATCAGCTCATGGTGATTGTAGCATATTGGTCTCTGGGGAAGGTAAGGGTGACCAATATAATACGAGGAATGAGGTTTCTAATCTGTAACATTCCTTACTGATTTGGTCAGACAATTGGTCGCTTAAGTGGAAAAAAATATAATTCTAAACTATTGTTAGCTTAGTCAAACTATTTGGTCAGATTGGCCTAGGTAGATAAACTGGATTGACAGGCACCTCTGCTGAAAATCTCTAAAGAGTGCAGATCATATGTGTGCATAGATATATATATATATTTTGCATATTTCATGTATATTACATAAATATATGTATGCATATGTATGGAAGTATATATGTATGTTTACATGAGGAATGTGTATATATACTTCTGTGTGTGTGTGTATATATATATACACACACATAAATATATGTTTTATAATTCCAATATTGCTGTCAGAGAAAGAAATACCATGATATAATATAAAAATGTATTTTAAGATTTGGCAAAGAATAAATAGAACAGATAAAGGAGAATGGTTGGAACAAGAAATAGGTAATTTTCCTTAATTTTTGAAGTAAATACAGAGAATATAAAATGTATGTATTGGTTTATCAGTTAGCTTATTTTGAAGTAGAAAATAACCTTAAAACATTAAATATGATTTCATACCAGAGTCTGCAGGTGACAATATTATAAGAAGTCATTTTAAAGTTATAAATTTAATTTTGACTAAATTATCAGTATATTTAAAAAATATGTTAGCGTGTATAATTTATTGTATAAAAGTGCTTTATGTGAATAAAAAGATTATATTTCAGTACTGTCTAACATTTTTAAAAATAATTTTGGAGCTTATTAAAGTAATATGTGATCATTCTAAAAATACAAAGAAGGAAAAGCATAAAGAAGAAGGCAAAAGGACCCTTAATCTAATCATAATAGCTAAATATTATAGACCAGAGTGAGAATCACCAGATTGGTTTTTGTTTATTGATACTTTTTTTTTCATGACTGATGAAAAATTTGTCTTTTCATGGTAGAACTTCCTTTGATCTATATTTAATCAGCTCACTTATTTTTCTGTTAAAAACTAATAAGAATTCCTTTCATGGCCAGACTTTGAATGTAGGAAGCTGTACTAAGATTGTGTCCAATATAATCAGAAACCTACTAAATATAACTCCTCAAACTTTATTTGTAGACTAGAATTTTGTATAATTTTTTGAGCCTTAGTTGTTAAGAATTACTTTAAGATGCAGAAAAAGAAGTAAAGAAAGTTAACTGGTGAATAATAAAAAGGTATTTTGACACTTCAACCTGTTTTTTGTTCTAGCCCTGGAATTGCCTATGGCAGTTAATTTAATGTGGACCTCAATATTTCATTTTGTAAATGGGCCAATGTCTGTCTGATTGTGGGGTCAAATGCAAGGGAGAATATAAATACTTTTGGCCTGTTTTTCAGGGTATACTTTAAGCAAGGTAAGCATTCATAAAGGAGTCCTAATTTGCTAGAAAGCTTGGAGTTTTGAGTCAGAGATTTAAAAAGAAGTTGTATACAGTTCTACTTCGAATGTTGCCAATACTGTCTTTGTGAAAATGTCTTCTTCCTGTTTCTTTATGAAGCCTGTCTTTTAAAATCATTGGCCTTTGGTGAAGATTGAACACTTTGCAAAATAACTTTATAGAAGAAAAACTGTAAGTGCTGTAGTATTATTTAATTGAGAATACCATTTGTGTGTGTGTGCGCCGTAGGAAAGTGTCAAAATGGGTTACTGAAAGAAAAAAGGATATGTTTACTTTCTAAAGAGAATTGACCCATTATTTGGAAAAAGACTCTACATCCTTAAACTAAATCATAATTTTTTCCTAAGATCTGTGTATGGAAACTTTTAAAATAATAGATAACTAATAGAAAGGATGAGAAAAAAATGGAAGTATGCTTTATCACATAATAAAGATCCCAAAACTAGTTGGCTTTTAACACGTTTTCAGTTTTTTTTTTTTTCAAATGGGATGGCTTTCATAATAGAAATGATGACTTAGAAAATAGACAGTGTTACAAAATTGCTGGAAAGGTTAACTTGCAATGGCAGTGCAAGGAAGCTCATGTTACGCTAATACACGGCAGTTAACTTTTTCATCTGGGTACGCACATCATAAACTGCACATATTGTGTAAAAATAATTACCAAATGTTTCGGGGGTGGTGAGTCTATTCTCCGTGAGAATTTATGAAGTTGTTAAATTAGGTTTCTTTGGAGTCATAACAGTTTATTTCACTAAGATGTTTACTGGATAAATATTTTCATGAAGGTTTTCATCAACTTTAAAGAGGTATTATTTATTCAGTGAAAAGTGTTAGGAATCTATTGCAATATGGCAATGTGCATTCATTTTTTTTCTTTCTATAATAGATTTTTTTTCCCCTTTCTGGTTCAAATGAATCTAAAATTTTAAACTGCTTCTATTGATCTGATGTGTTATATACATAGAAACAATGGGTTTTATTTGTAAGCCTCACTAGAGAACAGGATCTTGGTGCCGTAAATTCTTTAAACATGGCAGAGCTGCACTGTTTGTGCACACTGAAATGGAATCCGTAGACTCATAGATTTCTTTTCATCATTTCTAGGTTGTACAAGCACATGGTACCTTTTTAAAAAAATCTGCCATGGGTATGTAGAACCTTTGCAAATCCTTATCGCTCTAAGATGAGCTAGAGAAAGTCACTATCTGGGTCATGCCAACCCACATATGGTTTATGATACAGGCATACAGTATTTGTGTTTGACATTACAATGGAACCCCACCTTGCACATGCTTTTGAGGCCTTAGACTGAAAGTTCCTGTGAATGTTCCCTTGGCTAATGTATGCGTGTGGCTTATAAATAATATTTTAATAAATACCAAAGTGAGAAGCAGCACAGTGTAGCAGAAAACTGAGAGCTGACCTTCCTGGGTTTGAATATCAAGTCTGCCTTTTACCAGACAGATGACCTTAGGTGAGCTCCTTAGTGGCCTCTGAACTTACTCTCATCTGAAAGGGGAGACACTAGTGACTAACTGGGGAGCTGTGAAGACTAAATGGAATACTATGTGTAAAGAGCCCAACACATCACCTGGCTTATAATAGCTGCTTCTTAAGTGTCTTTTCTGTCTGTAGACATTTGACCATTAAATATGCCATGCTGGGTCAGTTGAACAGTTCATACAGCTTATTATTATATTTCTAGAAGTGATTCTCACAGATTTTCTTTTTCTGAGGATTGTGTACTTTTCATAAAGTCTCTTGGAACACTAACTACTGTGTGGTTTTGCTCATTTGTTTATTCAGCATTCGTTAGTACTTGTTACATGCTAACGTCGTGAGCTCTAGGAGTTTATGTTGTATCAAGAGAGATCAACAGATAAGAGAGAAATTACTGTAGAATTTCACGTTCCACAGAAGGTGCAGTCCTGAAGCCTTGTAGAAGCAGAACCAGGCTGGCCCTTAAGACCTCAAGAGGTATATCTTTGTGTCCTTTTCTGTTTTTTAGTGATGTTTCATTTCTGATGCTTAATCCAACCATGCTCCTAAATACTTATTTTTCTTTGTTGAGACATACAGATTTTGAAGACTATCTTAAATTAGAAAATTCTCCATTTCTTTGGTTATCGGAATAGCATTGCTCTCTTTTTTGTCATCATTCTCCTTTGTATCCTTCATATGAGAGTGTAGGGGTCCGTAGGAGGGCACAGTGTGGCTTGGTAGAGTGATGTGGCCTGTTGTTTCTCACGGTTTTCCTATTCTCCCGTAAGCCTGTTGGCCTTTTAGTGTGAGGCATCCTCATGTTGACAAGTGGAAACTGTTGATGAGGTCAACAGTGATGATGTAACTGGCCAGTAACATGGAACACAGTTTGTTAAAATAGGAACAATTTCTGAGAGCACAGTCAGGGAAAAAATAAGCTATATCTGGTATTTATTAGAATATTTTTGGCTGTGAATTATAGACAACAGCAGCTTAAACTTACAGAGATATGTCACAGCTAACATGAAATGCAGGCTTAGAAATCTAAGCATATTGGGCAGATATAGCATCTTAGTGATGCCATCAGAGAACCAGATTCTTTCTGTCTTTCTTTTCACTACTTATTGTCTGGCTTTTGACTTAATGGTTGTGAGACAGCTCTGCAGGTATTCCCGAGAAACAGGGAAGAGGATGTGTTTGTATCTAGAATGTAATTTCTCAGAGTCCTCTCTTTTGCATGTCATTGGTCAAAACTTTGTCACATGGCTACTCCTAGCTGCAAGGAGTCTGGGGAAACGAATCATTTTAGCCTGGTATATTTTGCCTCCCATAAGAAAGTCAAAGTTATGGACATTGGATAGACAGCTGGCTATGACTGCCATACCTGGGAGCTTTATTGTTGTCACGTTAATGGTTTTAGTCTTAGATTTCATGATTTGGTGAGTATCAATTTACTACTTCACTCATTTATTTGACAAATATTTATTAAAATGCATAAGGCTTTATGATATACCATTCCCTATTTAATAAAACTAGACCTCAAATTATGACTGGATGAATGAAAAATATCTAAGTGTGGATGTAAGCTAATGGCAGTTTCTCTTAGCTCATATAGTAAATTGTTGGAACTGTGATTTATTTTCAAATTGAAAACAACTGAATTTTGTTTAGCTGACCTCCGTCGTTTAGCTCGTTCATAATTATTATTGATGCACTCCATCCTCCAACCCTCATCCTTTCACCAATGAGTTTGGAAGCCTGCCTTATAAGGCTGAGTTACCCTGGTTTTCCCATAATACTCCCTTTTCCAGCTTTTATATGCTTACCCATTAAGTCACACAAATTTCCTTTTCAGAGTTTGGCATTGTTTCTTTATTGGAAAGGAAACAGATTTGTTTTAGGCCAGGAAAACTTGAAAAAGAAAATAGAAAACCATGAACTACTTTTTTTCTTTTTTTGTTTTTAATCATCGCATCTCATGTTAGGATTCGGTGTTGGGTCGTGGTGTGTATTTGTTCAGAGGGAACCTGAGTTTGTTCTTACACCTGCTTTGTCTCTGATGTAGGCTTAGCCCAGCTTTGCACATGGTCTTTCCATGAACTGTGACGTAAATCCTGCCTTTTATTTTACGTCCAGGGTCAGGTTTCCAGGAGTGGTGCCTGGCCGGGTCAGTGAGTCAAATTCCGAGGCTGCGAGGATGATTTTACTCGGTGTGTGAATTTCCTTGCTTATTGTGAAAGCTGAGCTCCGGCCTCATATGACCGCTTTTGTCTCTGTCACATTTTAACAAAATTCGGTGGTATAATCCATGGAGCACCCATATATTGGCTATTTCTCAGTAATAGACCACTCAGCTAGCATAAGCAGGTAGAAGATCTGATAGTTTATATCTGTGGTCCCAAAGCTTGCCATCAGTAAAGGCCCATTTTCTTTTTAATTGTTCCCTCTTCAGTCTCTTATTTGGAAAGACTTTTGTTCATGAAACAGATCACATTGATATTAATTATAAGTTATCCATTTCCCCAGTTACATTTCCCCAGTGTTCCTGTGTTGGTATCACTTAATTCAGAGAAGAGATATCTTAAATAATAAAAAAATACAGAAGCTTTATTTTAAGTAAATATATACTTGTTATTTGCCTTTCAAAATATTCAAATAAAGCTTCAAAGCCATTATTAGGATGTTTATAAAACCATACCTAGAAGCTGTTCATTTTTCCTAGTGTGATATATGATTTGAAACATTTTTCTTAAAGTATTTCCTTACTTTTTTTGGAGGGGGCAGGTGTTTGAAAAATATCGAAGTCGTGATGTTTATGATCTGGGCATTTCTGTTTTTCTATATTTTCACTCATAATTTTCATTGGATGATCATTTTTAAAACTTTTTATTGTGGAAAATTTTGAGTATACATAAAGTAGAGTGAATATCTCAATGTACCTTCAGGGCCCCAGATGCTGGCCCACTTTGGGACGTCCATGTGGAGTATTGGTGTTGCTCTGAAGGAAAGAGGTCCCGCTGCTAAGCGTGACCAAGAAGGGTGGAGATCAAACTTGGCTATTTGCAAACACGGAAGTGGTTACAGGGTTCACTCTCCTTTCAGTAGGATGTTATGAAAATTTCTTATTTAAAGTTGAAAAATGATTTTTTGTTTTCTGAAAAGAAGGTGGCATCTCAGGCAAGCACAAGCTAACAGAGGAGTGAGTCCCCATTTGATATGTGTGGGGGAGTGATTCTTCTGGAAGGCGGTCTCCTTGAATTTATACGTCGGCAGTCATTTCAAATTCTTGGAGCTCTTTGGATTAGAATCTTGATCTTTGTTTCTGAATCTGTAGACCATTATCCTCATGGGAAGTTAAATTACAGATGGAATGTGACAGAGTCAGAATGACATTCTTGTGGACGTTATCCCCTTTGCCATTTTTAAGTAGATTTGACTGGAAACAGTTTATAGTAGCGGATGATTAACTTATATTAAACTAAACCATTTACTTTATTGACTTACATATACAAAGTTAAAATGTTAAAATAATTTGTCTGCATCAACAAGTAATTGTGAATAGAAAAGTCATATTTAGTATTTATTAGTGACTTGTAGGTTTCTATGTCTGTGATTTATTGAAAGTAATAAATGAAAAATAAAAGCAAAGGGATCCTATTGATTTAATTTTTTAATGTATTTTTTTCTTGATCCAGAAGCCTTAGCTAAGCAAAACAGAGTACATAAATATAGTTTATTGGCTTGGACAGTTAAAAAAATTTGAACAGATGGAAGTAGCAGCTTCCAGTTCTGTTGCTTCTGTTACTCGCACAGCCCATTACAATCTTTTCACCTCATTTTCCCACTGGAAAAGTGGAAACAGCAGTGGAATTTTTATACTTTACTGCTTCCATTTACTTTATGGAATTGAAATGTTTGAAAATATGTCATTGGATATATATTATAATTTTTTAAAATTTCCATTTTTATCTGTTTTCCATTTCATTTTGTCCATTTGCTAATTAGAAATCAAATCATTGTAATCAAAATCTTTGAAATGTCTCATTTAGATAGAAATGGAGAAATATTTTAAGTCTAATTTAAAGCTTTCCATTTGTTTAATATTGTAAATGAAGCCACAACATGATGCGATGATAGCAGGTCTTAAAAATTCACCTTTGCTATTTGCTGTTACTACTGGATAGTTTTTCTTCTGTTTTTTTCCCCAACAGGGAAAGATGGTTTCTCTATGATACAGAATGCTGAGCTGTGATCTGTCTTAAAAAGGTAGGTGTTTGTGCTTTTTAAAATTAATTTGTGCCTTTAAAAAAATGTTGTTAACTTGAATAAATTACAACCCAGATGATTGAATCAAGAAGCAATTTTTTTTTTCATGCCGCTAACACATGCCATTGTGAATTGAATTAAAACCTCAGATTCAGCTTTCTAAATTCAATATTTGAGTTTGCCAGGCTTTTTAAAGAATGACTATTTTGAGAGAATAGTTGTTGTCTACAGCAGTCAATGCATGTGATGTGTAATAAGTGAATGCCTCTCAGTAGGTACATTTTTTATTGGAATAGATTCATTTCAGCCCATCTTGATGAAATATGTTCCTCTCTTTTCAGTGGATGACATCTTTCTAGGAAGCCCAGAGAGTTTGGAAGTATAAAATGGTCTGTGGCTTATAAAAATTGTCATATCTTTGATTTTCTTTGAAAGATTTTTTTTTTTTCCAAAGTGTGGATTTTGATTTTCTTGAGAACTTTATCAGCTGTAACAATGTTATGGGCATTTTGGGGTATATTGTGTCTTTTTGTAATCTATGCAGAGTCTCCAAGAGGTTGCTAAATTTCACAGGGTGAGCTCCTACTAGCCTAGGAGTTGCTTTTGTTTTCATCTGAGACCTTTTATTCCATAATATGGACCAACATCTGCCAGCTCTCCTGTTCTGAGCGGCATACTTGAGGACTTTGATTCTGATCAGACCTGTGCATCCAAGGAAGAACATATGGAAACTGAGCAAGCTATAGTGACAGGTGCTCTGGAGTGTCTAATGGAGATGTCACCCTAAACGACAGGATCCCTCAGAGATTTTGGGGTGTTCCAAGATCACAGTGGTCAAACTTGAGCTTGTACCATTATTCTTCAATGTTATCTTCTAGTTTGCTCGTAGACTATAAGATTTTAGCTCATATATGATGTGGAAATGTTCCTTTCCCATTTCATTTATAGTCACAGATTTGTGACGCTGATGGTATCTTTCCTCATTCTTCTGTCAGCCTCACAAAAATGACCTTTCACTTCCAGCTTTTAATTACTTGTCCAGCTCCTGGCCATCCACACCCTGGGAATGGCTCGGTTCTCCTCCCTGACACAATTCCCAAAGTAGTTACCTACACGTTGTTTATAAATCACCCACCTCTAGGTAGCAAAAAGGAAAGATTATGACACATACTAGATCATTGGAAATCTAGTGTGGAGAGCAAACATATGTTCTAATTTTTGAACTGGAAATAGAGGCTTTGAAGTTGAAATGAAGTATTTGGCTTATTTAGGATAAATTGAACTACCAGTGTAAACTCAGCACTTGGACATAAACACTGCAAGAGCATGCTACAAGAATGTACTTGTAGCGACACCAAACAGAGAGATTGCTGCTAATTTGCTTCAAAATTGGACTTCAAAATCTGTTGTGTGCAGATTACCTACAGTGAAATGACTACATAATTATTAAGTAAATGTTTGCTTTTTTCCTCATATTATTTCTTCAGATTTTGGCTTCAAAGATGGCCTAGAGAAACATAAGTTAATCACAGGCAGAGAGTGAGGATAATTTTTTAATAAAATCATGATCAGAAAGGAGCTGATGAACATGATATAAATGTTGAGTTATAAAAATACAATTTTAAGAAATCCAGATGATTAGATGGTGATCTCTTTTGAAGCTGTGATGATAATTGGACTTAACTGCAACATAAATCATTTATGTTATATGTCTACTAGCAGATATACATTGAAAACATTTGACTTCCAAGCACTAGGAAAGTTGCTTTTTCTTCTTTCTCCAACATTAATCCAAAACGTCTCTTGGGAATAAAGACCCACATATCTGCAAGATAACCGGGCACTTAGGGACACAGTCTTGAGAAGAGGGCTCCTCACCTGTGTGGGTGACAGAGCCTAGGAGGCTGTGGAGTATTGTAAAAGTTCTCGAGTCCACGGTAATTAATACCAAATAGGATGGCTTACGTGTTAAATAAATAGCGTCTCCCGGGTTTATTTACTATTTTACAACTCTGAATAGATGCTGCTAGGAGGAAATATACATGAGTATAAAGTGTTATTGAATTAAGAGGAACTTTTTACTGTAATATATTTTCTTAATCAACAGGAATTAAAGCACAGCTATTATAAATGACTAATAATTCATTTTGACATTAAAAATAGGTCTTCATGATCACAGGAATCAAGAATTGTTGGTCTAGAACATAGTGAACATATCTGAATCAGATTAGGACTGGATCCATGACTCAACCAAGACAGAGCCAGAATGTTTTTAAACAGAAGAAAGAAATATCCACAAGATGTTTGTTTTATTAGGTATTAGATTGGATTACTTGGGGGCAGTGGAGGAAATTCCTTCTAAAGGAAATTTGAACAGTCCATTTTTTTATGTGCTGGATTGGTTAGATGTATTCTTTATTGTGATAGCCAGGGGCCACATGTGGTAATTTAAACTTCACCTCATGTGGTTATTTAAATGTAAATTAGGAAAATTAGAAATTGAGTTCATCATTCACACTAGCTACAGTTCAAGTGCTCGGTAGCTCCATGTGACTAGAGGCCACAAGCTGGACAGCACATAGACCATTCCCATTGTCACAGAAAGTTCTTTTAGACAGTGCTGGGGACAGTTGTCATCACTAGGACTGCTCCTACCACTGGTAGTACCACTGTTACAAAGCTGTCCCTAGTGGCTTTCTCCCTGGGGTCCTGGCATTGAACAGAGAAGACAGAACCCTGGTTTGCCATGGAGGATCCTGGGAGATGTTGTGGACAGAAGTCCTTACTGCATGCGTAGCAAAGAAAATGCTTTTCCCCGCAGTCTTCCAGTTCTTCTTCCTCTTGTGACAGCCCATCTCCTGTGACAAGCAGCAGAGGTCCACATTGCCGGTTTGAGTTGTTAACATTTTATTGTGTGTATAGTAGAGATTGATTCCAGTTTGGGCTGCTCACCCACATTGAATCCTTGCCCTGAATTTGGGGGAATCCATCATTGTGTGATGCTGAGTGGGTGAGAGTGCCCTGTTCCTCTTAACTTCCCAAACAGAAATGACCACTTCTGTGTATTTCCCGACCTCTGCCAGCTGGGATTTCAGGTTTGCCTCACCTGGGACCAGGACTCTGCAGTGATGACTCAGAAGGACAGAGGATGGTTTGGGATTCTGCCTGTCACTGGTGCAGGCAGCAGCGTAGTGGCAGGTCCAGGGCCAGCTGAGGTGACCAATGCCAACAGTGCAGCAGATGTAACAGAGTCAACTACTGAGAACAAAAAAGAAATACTAAGGAAAACTGCTTTTCCATGTGTGCAAGGAGCCCAGACTAACATCTCCTATTCTAACAAATGCCCTCTCTACATGCAATAATAATAGGATAGTTTTAAAAAACATCAAGAGAAACCATACTTCAGTGATTCCTTAAATTAGTTATAATCTAAATAAGATACGCTGATTTTTATTTTATGGACAGGAAGATCCTTTCATGAAAAGAATATATGTATCAGAATTTCAAACATCCTACATGGGTTTAATAATGAACCAACTCTTTCTCTTTTTTTGGTGGAAAGTCATGTATATAATTCTCTTTCTCACACTTAGAATCTACTCTAAACTGTTGCCTGTAAACAGTCACTATATTTCTGATTCCTACCAGCTAGGTCAATCTGCCTATTTTATTTGTTTTCCGGAACAAATGGACTTGCATACTGTTTCGAGTTATGTTTTGAGTCCTTAAACATACCGTCTGTTCCTCTTGTGTGCCGACTCCCCACCCCGGTACACACAGCAGCTGTGTGACCGTCTGTGTCATCTCAGCAGTGCCACAGCTTTCTCCGTGGAATGCCACGTGTGTCGCCCATTGAGGGATTCCTCAGCCCAAGCGTGGTTTTGACATGGGCGCGTTGCCCACTCTTGAGGGGAAGTCTCTTGTGGCCTATTCACATTCCATGGCAAGTGTCAGAGGCTTGCCTGTCAGGGGGGGACCATCACCCCAGGGACAGAGATTGCCAGTGCCCATCACCGCTTGTACTCAGCCTTCTATAAAAAGAGGCACGAGTGTGATGCAGCTGCCCAACCACAGAGACTGCGGTGCAGCCTCCAGTTGTATCTGGGGGAACCACACAACGAGTTCTTCCCAACAGTGTGAGCGCTGTCCTGTGGGCCAAATCTGGGACAAGGCTTCTAAACCCCAGGCTCTCTCCTGCTTCCTCTAGTTGGCTGCAGATTACTATGAGGACTCTGTGAATGGTGGGAGACAGGATCGAGGGAACCTGGGTCTAAGTCATTGCGTAACAGGATTTTTCACTAATGAGGAACAACACATGTTCCTGAATAGAAAATTCTTTTTTTTTTTTTTTTTTTTTTGTTTTTTGGGACAGAGTGTCACTCTTTTGCCTGGGCTTGAGTGCCGTGGCATCAGGCTAGCTCACAACAACCTCAAACTCCTGGGCTCAAGTGATCCTACTGCCTCAGCCTCCTGAGTAGCTGGGACTACAGGCATGTGCCACCACGCCCAGCTAATTTTTCTATATATTTTTAGTTGTCCGATTAATTTCTTTCTGTTTTTAGTAGAGACGGGGTCTCGCTCTTGCTCAGGCTGGTCTCGAACTCCTGAGCTCAAACAATCCGCCTGCCTCGGCCTCCCAGAGTGCTAGGATTACAGGC
>CAUYSK010016534.1:0-18441 GCA_963575035.1 Avahi laniger | reverse complement strand
TTAGTAGAGACGGGGTCTCGCTCTTGCTCAGGCTGGTGTCGAACTCCTGAGCTCAAACAGTCCGCCCGCCTCAGCCTCTCAGAGTGCTAGGATTATAGGCGTGAGCCATCGCGCCAGGCCAGGTCTTTTACTTTTGTTTCTACCTTCCAGTGTCCTTCTGAGGGATCTGTTCTTTCTTGGGATTTGTCATTACTTTCAGCTAGACTAAAGCAAAGCCTTTTTCTGGCCTGAAGTTATTTGTCACTTTATAGTATATTTGCGTGTCTTTGCTCTGATCCACTACGTGTTAATTTTCTGTTTCTTTCTTCTGGTTGTAGGAATAATCATCAGGCTCCTTCTATTTACTTGTTTTTTGAGCCATCCTCAGCTTTTGAGTCCTTAAGCCTTTTTGAGATAGGTTTAGAGAGAAGGTGAGCCCTGGATGCAAGACCTGTGGGTAGTGATGATGAATTAGTAATGAGGAGGCTGTGGATTTGAGAATGAGTTTGATTCTTTGATTACAGCTGTGTAATCCTGGGATGTTGTTAGAAGCCACAGAGTCTTTTTCATAAAATGGGACTGTTCATAATACTGCTCTGAGGCTACTTTTTAATAGTGCCAGAGAGGCCTCTGACAGTTAATTTTGATGTTTCCTCCTTTTTGGTCACATTTTAAGAGTATTTTAATGTGGTCAAGTCTTCACAAATTACCTTGGTATTCTTTTTGGCAAAACAAACTTCGCATTTGCTGTCAGCCCATGAAAGAAGGATAAAATTTGTTGGCCTTAATGATTGCTGTCCTTTATAGAGTCTCTAGAATGAATAGCTGATTTCGTTATTGAGAAGAGAAACATTTAAACTTTTGGTGGAAATTAAATTTGGGCCTATTTTGCACAAACTATGGCTTAGGACCAAGGAGCCAAGATAGATCATATGTGAGTTGGGGAGAATATTGGGGAAGAGTCTGGCCTGCACGTTGGTGGTTTTTTTAAATTTAAATTTTTAATTGACAAATAATAATTGTATATATTTATGAATAATGTGATTTTTTGATATACAAGGGCTGTTTTGAAAGTATCCAGCCATTGTTAATATAATGAGAACAGTTACATGGCTGGATAATTTCTGGACAGCCCTTGTATGAATATGTGTACCTTGTGGAATGATTATATCAGGCTCATTTACATATCCATCACCTCACAAACTTACCACTTTTTTGGTAATGAGAACATTTAAAATCTATTCTTTTGGCAATTTTAAAATCTGTAATACATTATTATTAACTATGGTTAATAAGGAATAATAGTAATAATATGGTACAATAAATCTCAAAGGCTTATCCCTCCTGTCTAACTGAAACTTTGCACCCTTTGACCAAAACGTCCCCAACCACTCCCCGCCCCCCAGCCTCTGGTGACCACCATTCAACTCTCTGCTTCTGCAAGTTCAACTTTTTTAGATTCCACATATAGGGGAGATTATGCAGTATTTGTCTTTCTATGCCTGGCTTATTTCACCTACCGTAATGTCCTCCAGGTCATCCATTTTGTCTCAAATGACAGAATTTCCTTTTTAAGGCGGAATAGTATTCCATTGTGTATATACACCACATTTTCTTTATCCATTCATCTGTTGAAGGACATTTAGGTTCATTCACTTGGCTATTGTGAATAGTGCTGCAATGAAGCTGGGAGTGCAAATATCTCTTTGACAGACTGATATGTCAGATCTTTTGGATATATACCCAGAAATGAGATTGCTGGATCATGTGACAATTCTATTTTTAGTTTTTTGAGGAACCTCCATACTGTTCTCCATAATGGCTGTACCTAGTGGATTTCAGAATGTGCACAGAATTGGTTCCAAGTCTTCATTAATGGGCTCACAGAAAATAAAGTTATAAGGGACCTAAAGTTAGCACCCCGATGTGGCCCATACCCTCAGTCTAGTAAATGAGAAAACCAATCAGTGAAGGCAGTTTGTTGAATCGCTCAGTTGATAATATTGCTGGATGGTAACTAATTTTAAGGGATTCGAGGCTAATTGCTGGGGTTGAGAAGCTAACGAGAGAAGTGGATCTCAGGAGAACTTATGCCTCACCCAAAGATCTGCTTCATTCTTTGCCCCCCACCTCCACATTTGAGGCGGCATGCCCCACTCCTACATCTGGATCCAGCAGACAAGAGGAAGGACAACTAAACCAGCTCCTTGCTTAAAAGTCTTTCTGTCCTTCATGCTCAGGCCTGGAAGAGTTTGGACCTTATGCAGGAATTAAAATCAACTGATATATTTGGATGCTGTGTGCAAAACATCGCGTGAGACTGTGTCTGTGTGTGTAGACAGCAAGGCAGAGGGGGCTTGTAACAGCTGCACAGATTCTGACCTGTCCCAGTCCAGGTGTTTCCCCACTCCCATCCATGGTGAAAGTCGCAGTGTCGTGAGCCATCGTTCTCTTGTAGGTCCAAAGCATCCCTCAGGTATGTCCGCAATGGAGCCTCGAAGGCCCTGCGCCCACTCTGGAGCACTGTGGATTACAAACTGCTTTCACATCCGTCCTTCCATCACATCCTCACAACACTGTGCCACAGGTGTGACAGGTGTCGTTTCCATTTAGAGCTGCGGAAATAGCCGGAGAGAGATTAAGTGATTTGCCTGAGCTCACACAGCTTACAAGGCATAAAACTGAGACTAGATAGCTAATTGTATAATTTCCAACCGAAAGTTTTTCTCCCATACCGAGTTATGTGTATTTATGTCTATTTGTTCATCCAGGCTACCACTAATTCCTGAAAGGATCTGATGTGGCTCACTGGTGACTGGTTTTTGCCATGTTCCTTAATGACTGAGCCTCAGCCGGTCCCCTCCCTGGGTTGGTGGGCTGCCGGAGGCCCCAGATCTTTTTTGTTTTTCCTTCTGTGAATTCTTCAATACCAGTCACCCCTCTCGGAAACCTTCTCCAACACTAGCTCTGCTCCTGGACTCTGACTACTCAGGGTCCCAGGTTTCTCGATTCTGGCCAGTCTTGCCACCCACAGAGCCTTACTGGGACACTGTAATTCCAGAGCTGTCCTGTGTATGGCCGTCTGCAACTGGACTGAGTGCCCCGACTCAGTTTACACAGGCTGCTGAGCTGCGACCACAGCAGTGGCTTTCTGACACGTGGCAAATCTGGATGATAAACAGTATATATTATTAGAAGAGTTAGAATTTAGGATTCTTCAAGTATTTTTCCTCATCTATCTTAAAATACAGCAAGCATGCATCCACATAGCATTACCAGAAAAATTTTAGTAGTTTGGAATTCTGGGGCCTGTTAAATACTACTTTGTTAAATTCTGGAATGTGCAGGGTGTGGAGTGGGCTTTGTGACTGTCTTTGACGCAGTGTTTTGGAGGGGCTGTTTCTTCTGTGTCTGGAAATTGCCAGGTGCTGGGGAGGGATGAGAGGGAAGAGCTGGTGGTTGCTGGGTATCCAGGTATTTGCAGCAGGGCCCTGCATGTGCAGTATATAAAAAGCTGTTCAAACCATCCCCGTGACTGTGTGTATTTGGAGAGAGAGAACGAGAGGGAGGGGAGACAGCAAGTGACCATGAAAGCACTAGGGTGCAGAAATGTCTTGGTACAGCCCTGCTGTGGTGATTGGTAGGAGGAAATGGAGAAGGTGCCTTTTGCAAGAATGCACTTTGCCCAGGATTGGCTTCAATTACAGGGTTTTTGTTTTGTTTTTTTAAATCGGCGATAGCAGATCCCCAGTGGGAAGGGCGTGTTTCAGCCTTATCTTAGATGCTTCCTTACTTTACCTAATTCAGAAACTATACAATAGTTTGTGGGTAACGTGTGCCGTTTCCTTTGCACGTAATGAAAGTTTTATTTAAAGTCCTCATAACCATTTTTGCGTTTATAAGAATAACCAAATGAGAATCGCAAATATTTTTTAGGCCATTTTTACTTGACAGAACAGTTCGCCTGAGCCAGACTCCTCTCTCTCTGAAACAGGAGTAAGAGGACCAGACTTCTGTAGGAGGAATATCAATTCTCGTGCAGTGTCACACACTGCTCGGGGCCTTTTTTAGTTTAATAATCATAAATAGTTTAAAAGCAGAAAGGGCCTTATTGATATGTTAGACTCCAACTTCATCCAACAGAAATATTGAGTACAAAGGATTTTTCAGCTTATTTGAAAAATGTAGGAAGATATTTTAAATTTCCTTCAGTGATCACAGAAAATGTCATTTTGTTCCTTCCACACAGAGCTATTGGATAGAAAGTGAAGACTGAAAGTGGCCTGGAATAATACTAACAGCTAATTTGTAGTTATGTACCAGACCTGTTCATACATATATACATATATGGGTATATATGTAAGGATGTGTGTGTGTGTGTTATCTTCACAATAATGTACAGGGCAGGTACTCTTATTATCACCATTTTACACATGAGGAAACTGAGGCACAATGATTGTAAGTAACTCTCCTAAAGTCACACAGCTGGAAACTGATCATTTGCATCCAGGCAGTCTTGCACTCTACTCATTTCCCTGACATATATTGCAGTTTCTCCAATCTTGACACCTATGCCGAAGGTGCCGCACAGGCTGGTCCTGTTGTGTGGGACATTGCTGCTGTCACCCACCAATCCCCTTAGACCACAGAAGCTGACAGAAGCACTTGCTGTGTGCCAGGTAATGCGGGAAGTGCCTTACATACATCATCTTATCAAATCTACCACGCAGTCGGGGCTGTCCTCCCTCTGTTTTACATATGGGGAAACTGAGACGTGGAGAAGTTAAGTATTAGTAACTTGGTCAAGATAAATGCTAGTAGGTTCAGGGCCAAGATTTACTATTATGCTCTCTGTCCTGCTTAAGAGCTGGGCTCCTGACTTTGTGCTTCTGGTGAGGACTCTGCTATGCACATTTTCTGTATGTCTTAACCGTTTGCTAGCAGCCTCCTGGAGTCGAGGGTTAAGAGTACTTTTAGGAGAAGAAAGGCTAGCTTAACAGGGAATCTGGAAGAGAGGAGATGTCAGGAACTGTTCCCTTCAGTGGGACCTGAGCAACGCATGACAGTGAGTTCCTGTGGGGGCAGGGGATGGAGCACTCACTACTAAAATGGGGTCTGTCAAAATATTCATTATGGCTGGTTACATTTTGGCCTTCACCTTAAAACAACGGTTAGAACAAGGTTCTACTTTATTTAATTATGGCTTATATTTTGCTTGTTTTCATTCATTTGGCTACTGTTGATGCTTTAAATATTACAGCTGCCTACTGCAGCCAAAGAGCTCTAGCAGAATTACTTGAAAATAGAATCAATTTATCTACTATCAATATTATGTTGTAAAAAAGGACAATTACAGTAATACCAATTATACAAAATGAAAGCATAAATATATATTAGATTCTACATGAGAATAGTAAATGTTTAATTCTGGTATCTTCTGTAGATGTCTCTTATTTCAACATCCTATAAACTCTTACTCTCTACCAGTCACCCTGGTAGGTGCTGGGGTTATAAAGATAAATGAGCCATGGACCTTGTCTTCAAGGGATAGCAGTTGCTGTTGGGAGACAACTGATAAAGAGCTGTGAGAACCCAAAGGACAGGACGCCATCCAGAGCAGAGGAGATGGGATGGAGATGCTGGCCAGGAAGCCTTCCTGGAGGAGATGATCCCAGAACATTCAGTAGATCACACCAATAGGGAGCAGAAAGGCTGGGTGGCTGAGCAAACAGGCTATGGGGTCAGAGGGTTCAAATCCTGGCTCTGCCACTTGCAGTAAATTTGTTTATACCAGCCTCATCCCAAACACGTGAGTAATGTGTTGTGCTATGATGTTATAATGACTATGATGTCACTAGGCAATAGGAATTTCTCAGCTCCATAAAAATGTTATGGAAACACCATTGTATATGTAGTCTGTCCTTGACCAAAACGTCATGATGTGGCACGTGACTGTATAGCGAAGTATAACCAGGGGAGATGGTATTTGGGCTAAGCTGTTGTGACGTCAAGGAACAACCTAACCCCTTGATATCAAGAGTCTCTCATTTAAAACTGAAGGATGTATCGTGGATGAATGTTTGGAGAAATTTGACTGACTCTTGGGAAAGTAAATTCTAGAATTAAAACATATTTTGTTTTTTTCTTCATTATATGTAAGGGCAAAAGCGGTCATCATCCCCAACATAAAGGAAAATATCAAACCCTAAACCAAAATATAAAAGGAGCAATTTCTAATTGTTTCCAATTTAGTTCTTTTTAGTGAAAATATTAATCTGAAAAGTTGTCAAAGGATCCCTGTCATCCTTTGGAAAGTCAAGTGAAAAAAAAAAACGAAGAGAGAAAAAGTCATCTTGAACTTTAGTCTGAATTCCGAACCTTGTGTTTTTCAACTTTTGGAGAAATGTGAAGGTTCAAGTTTTCCGGTTGGCCTGGACTAGAGCACCTGCTTTTCTTTCGCACAGTTTCGTCTCCATTAACAAATCCTCTGGAAGCAAAGATCCTTCAGTCAGTTGTGGTCAAACAAGGAAATGCTCATGAGATGTGCAAAGCAGGGCGCCTGAGCTCCGCAGAGCCTGTCTGAGAATGGCTTGTGGAGGACCCTGGGGCAGCAGCGTCTGTGTGTCTGTCTGTCTGCACACAGACGGCTGTGGAGCAGCGAGGCTGCAAGTTCTCCTGAATTCTCTCTGGGGCCTTTATCTTTTCTTTCCCCTGCCATCTCCCTCGCTGAGCCAAGATTCTCCCAGTAAATGTCTTCATCATACACAGGTCATGTCATTGCCCAGGGCTGGTCTCAGCCCCTCCTTTGACACCAGTTGATTCCACTCCCGTTTCAGGAGCCCGGTGTCCTCGGTGCGATCGTTCTCCCAGTCCCACCTGGCAGGCACTTGCTTATCCCTCTCCCTCTATCAAAACATGAAAGGACTGTGAGGCCCAGATGAGATGGTTCCAACCGTGCGTTTCTGCCAGAGCCCTGCTGTCCTGGGGGAGGGTGCCTGGGACTCACCGCAGTGCCTTTTCCGGGGCACAGGCCTGGGCCTCAGGCAGTGACGATGGCGGCCAAGACTGAGGGCCACCTCTGCCAAGTGAATCCCCGCCCTCTGGCCTCACCCTGTCAGCTTTAACCTCTCCCTTTCCTGTACCTCAGAGGCTTCTGCCGCATATTTTACGTTTTCCAGAATGTCCAGTGCTATTTTAACAAAGATTTCATTCTGTTTTCATACCATATAGAGTATTTTTTCTGAATTGGGACATGACTCAATGCCTCTTACGTTTTCTGTTGTCTGAAAATGAAAAAACTGTGTTGATGGAATACAGTGTCTTCGTGAATAGAAGCATTAGTAAACTGGCTCAGTGTCATTAAGAAATACTTTCATTTGCTTTTTCACAAAATAGTCATGAGTGAATAGCAAGTAATGCATTAGCAACTGCTAATTTCTTATTTATCACACTCCTATTGATATAATAATACAGGAAATAAATATAGAAAAACTTCACTTAGAATCCTGTCTCTCCACATAATTACTGTTTTTAATGTTCCTGTGTTCCCTTTCAGGCTTAGGCCCCGTACTGTGAGGCTGCAGGATGGGGCTCGGAACACGGTTCCGTGGTAAAGGAGTTCTTGTGAAAAGTTGTGTTCCGTTTGAATATTGTACTTCAAACTAGCTCTGAGTAGTACCCATATTTTAACTTGCTGCATTAACCAGCTTTAGTTTATTATCTCAGAACTCTGGCTGCACCATTATAATTTCAAGATGCATCCTATTTTTGGCAGTGGTGGAGCTATGACCTTACCCCAATAAACTGCACAATACTAGATCTTAATTGTATCTTTCCAAAAGGTTAGTGAGTTTGTGGATAGTAATAGGCCTCCACACATAAGAGCTGGATTCCCTCTTTATCTTTGGATTCCTGTGTTCTGTTGACATCATGGAAAGTTCTCGGCTCAAGATAGGCAATGGATTGGGCCTGAAGTAATAATCTATTTTATCCTCCCAAAGGGGAAGCAATGCATAATCCCAAACTCAGGTGAGAAACAACTCCCTCTTCGTAGTTTCCTTCCTGAAATTGTAGACTTCTTATCTTGGTATTTACAAGATTAGCCTGATTACAAAAATCTGAAGTGCAAGTGAAAAAAACAATTTCCTGGGCTATTTCCAGACCTACTGAAGCAGAATTCTGAGGGATGGCTTGGTTAAACAGGCACCTTGGGTGATTTTTATAATCCAGACATTTTTTTAAAATGAAATCCGTAGATACCAGCTCAATGCACTTTTGAGGAGAGGTGACCAGTAGTCCCATCCTCGGGAGACCAACAGTTGTGTTGCCCTTGTTTTTGTTCCAACCCAAATACCACGGTGGCCATGGCTGTATGAAATGTAGGACAGAATAGAGGGCCAATGTGGGAAGATAATCTTCGCTACCCATAGTCATCATACAGAAGACTACCGTAGAGGGGCATGGTGGTGCACACCTATAATCCCAGCTGCTTGGGAGGCTGAGATGGGAGGGTTGCTTGGGCCCAGGAGTTCAAGGCTGCAGTGTGCCCTGATTGTGCCTGTGAATAGCCATTGCACTGCAGCCTGGGCAATATAGCAAGATCCTGTCTCTATTAAAAGAAGAAAAAAGAAGACTACTACAACCTTTACTTTGCCTCAGTGAAGAGGGAGAAATATAGATGGGGTTATTTTCTGTATGTCACTTGCAAGTTGGGAATTTAGTTCCTTGGGAATTTCATTCCTCACCTAAATTATAATTTTTACAAGATGAGAGGGGCATGTGTGTGTGCTTAATTTTTCCTTTGCTTTTTTCCTATGGTTACTGAGTTGTTTTTAATTCCATTTACTGAAAAATTATTCCCTCGTCAATCACTGCAGCATTAATTTGAAAGATAAGCAGAGTTATTTAACTCTAGGTCATTGCCCAGATTGGGAATGGTATTCCCTGAAGTAAGCTGATCCCGTAGTTGGGAAATAACGGGGCTTACTTTGGGTTTGTGCTCACCTGCAAGGCTCCTCCCCTCCCTGAGCTCCCTGGGCCCCCTGCCGTCCTCCAGCACCCACCCTTCCTCGGCTGGGCCCATGCGTCCAAATCACCCTTCCTCCCCTTTTAAGTTCTTCTCCCAAATCAAAAGGTAAAATAACAACAAGGAAGCAGAACCCAATGACTCTCCTCTAGATCTGCTGATCTCAGCCAGCTGGTAGAGAGAAAGGAATGGATGAAACGAACTCAGGCCGTAGGGGGAATGACCGATGGACGACTTATTGCATTAGCTAACTGGCCCAAGGACAATGCTTGTTAAACTTAATGTGTAAGTTTCCAATCAGGATATCAGGCAGTTTGGGAGGAGAGTGTGGGGAAATGTGGGGCAGAGGGATCTTTAAATCACGCCACAAGGGCCATAGTTCACTCTGCTTCCCGAGGGCAACCATTGCTCTTGGAAATGTGCTGATGTGCTGATAATGGCATTCAGCCAAGAAGGCCAGCAAAACACGCTGGAGTCTGGTTAAAGGGCATAGGCAGGCCATTCTCCCTGCCCTTTCTATCTGTCACTCTCATCTCCAGCAGAGCACTGCATGGGTGCACTCTCTGCAGGGTCGGTCGTCACGGGAGCAAACAGATCACCTGCCAGTGCAGGGTCCACCCCAGCAGAGGGTCTGTCCCTGAGCAGAGAAGGAACTGTGCAAACCGGGAGTCAGAATCCTTGACTTTTCAGTATTTAAGGCTGTTGACTTGTGGCCTAAGTGGCTGCCAGTTATAGATAGCCCTTTTACGTAGAAAGAATCAAGAACTTTGGCACGGGCCCTTATCGCTGTGTGTAAAGGTGAAAAATTGGGTTTGAGTCGAAGAAAATGTGGTACTTTATTCTTTCTCACTTGAAAGTTTAGTCTCCATGTCTATCTGTGTCAAGAAAATAATAAACAAATGCAAATCTAACCAGGCAGGCTTTTTTTGTCTTCATTCAAGGATTCTGCATTAAGAAATGAAAATCTTTTGCATTGTAAATGCTAAATGAATAAAACTAGAGCAAGCACATTGGACCCTCACCCTTCAGAGTAGAAGCGAAGCTCAGACAGTCATCAGGCAAGTTTACGCATGCCATGCTGTCTGCTGTCCACGGGTCCCTGGGTATCGTGACTACCTGATGATTTTCAGTGACAGGACATAACTCCAGAGACGAGACTGGCCATGGCTCCCTTGAAGTTTATTTTCTGCTCTCTCCCACCCATTAAATACTTCCCATATTAAATAAAAATCTGAAGCGTCAATAGCAGAACTTTGATGGCTGATTTCCCTCATCTACAAGGTGTATCAGATGATATGGAAGACCCTTTGGGCTCAAGATCAATAATTAAATATCTATTTTCCTGAGTGCATTTGTATTTAATGTTGTGCTTTGACTTTCTTGAGTAAGAATATGTGTTTAAACTACTTATTCTTCAACTCAATTGGAGGCAGTAAGTGTAGATATTTTATTCTGAAAAAGTGAAAAGTTTGTCAGCAGTAACTGATACTTCCTGGGTGCCAGTCTTGGTTCTAAGTGTTTTGTGTGTCTCATATCTAGTTCTTTACAACAACTGCATGAGTGGTTGCTATTTTTGTTGCTGCTTTTAGATGGGGAACTGAAGCATGAGTTGGTCGGGTGACTTTAGCAAGGTTCTATACTGACTAAAGGTGTTGCTGGGTTACGGACCTGGACAGAATTATGCCATAATCTTCACGCCTAGCCACAGAGCCTTACTGCCTCTCCAGCAAGAAAAAAATCCTAGAAGAATACACCACAAGCTGGTAAGACAGGTTCCCTCTAGGATTGTGGGGAAGGGGCCAGGGCAAACTTTGCCCTATCTATATTGTTTGAATTTCTTTTCATAATGACAGTGTATTCATGTATTACTTAATGCAATTCAAACTTTTAAAGTTAAAATTATGGAAGTCCTAAGTCTAGTTAATAATTTCCATAAATTCTTTGCTACTTTAAAAATTTGTCAATTGGTCTCTTAAAGCTGGTGAGGAACTTGGAAATCATTTATCATAATCCCCTTGTTTTTCAGATGAGGAAACTGAGGTTACATGACTTGGTGAAGCTCACAGAACTAGTTAGTAACAGAGCAGGTCTGCTGATGCCAAATTTTGTGTGCTTTCTACTGCGGTTTTTGAGATATACCTTAGATGGAGTAAGATGTACAGATATAAGTACTTAAGATCTATTTAAGATCTCTTAAGTGAACAGTTTGAGAGTTTTGACAAAGGCATATACCCATGTAACCAACTCCAAAGCTAAGATAGAGCTCATTTCCATTACTCCTGAATGTTCCTTGTGCTAGGCATTTTTTTAAAATTATTATTTATCTTTTTTATTTCAGCATATTATGGGGACACAAATGTTAAGTTTACATATATTGCCTTTGCCCCACCCAAGTCAGAGCTTGAAGTGTGTCCATCCCCCAGATGGTGCGCACCGCACCCGTTAGGTGTATGTGTACCCATGCCCTCCTCTCCCCTCCCACCTGCCCAACACCCGATGAATATTACTATTAAATGTCACATAAGTGTTGATCAGTTAGTACCAATTTGATGGTGAGTACACGTGGTGCTTGTTTTTCCATTCTTGTGATACTTTACTTAGTAGAATGGGCTCCAGCTCTACCCGGGATAATACAAGAGGTGCTAGCTCACCATTGTTTTCTGTAGCTGAGTAGAACTCCATGGTACATATACCACATTTTATTAATCCACTCATGTATTGATAGGCACTTGGGTTGTTTCCACATCTTAGCTATTGTGAATTGTGCTGCTATAAACATTCTAGTGCAAATGTCTTTTATTGTAGAATGTCTTTTTTTCCTTTGGGTAGATGCCCATGGATAGGCATCTTTTTGAAAACTTTGCCCTGTTTATTAGTGATAATAAGAATTCTTTTTGTTGGTAAGAATTCAAGTGCTTACATTTCCTATGCGTTCACACATTTTACGATGCCTGGCAGAGACACACCTCAGTGTGTATGTGTGCTTCCTTAAAGACAGAAGCAGGGTGTTCACAAAGTGCCTTGCCCATCTTCTTATCCTTTACAAACCAGTTCCTAATTGCTAAAATTGCTAATTGCTGTTCCTTGTTTACAAACATTAACTCAAGCTAGTCCTTAGCCTGACATAATTATCATCACACACAAAATTATTCTTTAATCCTTTGATCCTCAAGTTCCCCAGACACATTTATAGTCAGAGTACATGTCTTTTTTTTTTTTAAAATAACTAAGCAGTTTCTATATTAAAATCTTGAAGTTCTGTGAGAATAAGACATATTTATTAAAACCAATTCTTCTGAACACGGGCAAGTTTGATATGCTGTGCTTTGTTTTAACTGGATAAAGCTTTCCAGCTGAACTGGCAATAGTCTCCCAGCAGTGGTGTGTCAGCTCAGTCCTTCTGCAGCCTCTTTTTTCCCTGTTTGGTTTGCTCCTTGGATTTGATGAATGGTGTGTGTGTGTGTGTGTGTGTGTGTGTGTGTGTGTGTGTGTCTGAGAGCTGTGGTCTGGCAACGGTGCCAACATGTTGATGATTAATTTTCGAGACTGACTCCATACTCACAAGCATGGGAAATGTCCTCTGGTGTGAGCGGATTTCAATCCATATAATTTTGACATCTAAAACAGAATATAGTCCTTTCTTTTAGATCTTATTTGATATAATTATTCTAAAGTCCCTAGGAAATATTCCCAAAAGAAATAAAGTAATTTTTATAGACATGTTAATAGCAGTGATACTATAATTGTGAAAATTGGAAATAATAGAAATGTTCAATAGTAGAAGAATGACTAAGTGTAGAGAATGATATAAACATGATTGATATGGGATCAAGTTGATACATGCAAATATTTAAATAAGACAATATTAAGTGAAAGAGAAGATTCTAAAGTTTCAGGTACTGTATAAATAATAATTTATAGCTATGTAAAAATATTTATACCCTAACAGAACTTGGTTATGAAATTTTAGTCATGAAAATAATTTTGATTGTAATGCTTTCGAGGGGCTTTAGAAAAAGATTTTATTTTGAAATAATTTCAAACTACAGAGAAGTTGGAAGAATAATATGGAGAATTCCCCTTGACCCCCTATACCCTTTACTTGTATTCATTGATTTTTAACGCTTTGCCACAGTTATTTTATTATTCGCTCTCTCTCCTTCCATATACACATATTGTTATTATTTTTTCTGAATCATTTGAGAGTAGGTGGTATACATTAGACACATTTACACTGTAATTTTTCAGGGTGTCTTTCCTAAAAACAGCAGTATTCTCTTACATAACCACAGTACAATTATTAAAATACTTAAAAAAATCTATAGCCCCAATATTTTCCCTTCTAGCATTTACCCGTCCACTTCAAGACCCAGTCCGAGATGATGTATTGAATTTAGTCATGTCGTCTCTCTAGTTTAGAAGAACTGCTCACCTTTCTTTGTCTTTTATGACATTGACATATTTGAAGAATGAGGGCCAGTTATTTTACATTTCTCAGTTGGGGTTTGTGTGATGTTTTCTCACAATAAGTTTCAGGTAATGCGGTGTTTGGCCAGAAAACCACAAAAGGAGTATCAGGGCATTGCATCTGGAGTCACATGCTCTGCATCTGCTTCCCATTGGCTGTGATCATGTCGATCATTCGATCGTTCAATTACAGTGTTGTCTGGGTTCTCCACGGGACAGTTACTATGTTCCCCTTACATTTGATACCCCATCTGAGGAGAGATGCATTGAGAGCACATAAATCTCGTGCTTCTTATCCCACCCTCTCCCTTAGACCTAGTATCTTTCTCAGTTCCTTTTTAAAGCCACAGTTCTCAAGCCTTATTTACATATTACATGGGTAACTTTGAGTGATTTTGCTCAAGTTGTCCCCTTGCCTATAATACCTCCATTTAAGCCTGTTGACCTTGTACCACAATTTAAGCCGATCTCTTCCCTATCCTGAATGCCATCTACTTCCCTATTCTTAATTAGACTATTGTCTTCCTCTTAGACCTCCAGGAGCACTTTGTACTTTTCTTGGGACACATATTAACTTCTGCTTTGTGCTTGTAACTACCTGTGTACTTCCTTTATCCTGGTCACTAGACATCAAATGCCTGAGGGCATGGACTGTGTCTTAAACATTTCTGTATCCTCCACTGGGCCCAGAAGAGGCCATCAATGGGAGACACGTGGTTAGTGTTTGTTCTCGAAATGCGTATTTACTCCTACTGCTCACCACTTCTGATGTGCTGAATACCCAACTGTGTATTTCCAGAACTCAATTTCATCTGCTTAACATCTCTACATTTCCTGTTTAACAACATGTTGTTTTTTTGCCCCTGGAGTAGGAATGGAAACCATTCAGTGTCTGTCGTTTCTGTATTCTTAGCTCAGGTGTTAAGAAAAGTGTTGTTGAGTGAACGAGTTACTTCCTTACTGTGAGGATTTGTATTTCGTGTTTCTATCTAAGTCTCTTACTCGGGCACTGGGCCAGCTTCTCATTGCTTTGACAAGAAGGTATGATCAGGTCTGCTCTTCCTCTGGGACATTCTTCTAACACTCATTAAGGATAACTTCTCATGTGTCTTGGGAGGAGAGTATATTCCTACCCAAAGATTGCCCTGCGTACGGGCTTTAGAAACTGAAAGTATAACCTGCCAAAAGCACAGGAGTTTGGAGCCAAGGTTATTAATTTGTTCAGATAATATTAATTTGTTCTGCCAAAACATGTAAGAACAAGCATTAATTTAGTTTGTAAGTTTAATGAACAATTGGAAGAACCAAAACTCTAAGTAGGTCAATCAAATCTTACGGTACAACTAACTTGCAGTTATACTGGGAAAAGGTATCCAGACAGAGGACACTGGGATGCTTGTTACTTTATATAGGAAATGTACAAAACACATAAAATCTTTTTCTAAAGTGTAATTTTTGTAAGTTTTTGAAATCAATAAAACTATATCATTCTTCACAGCAGAGATTTTCTTTAAAAATACAAACTTATCTATTATTATTTTTTAAATAAATTTTAAATTTTAGAATAGTTTTAGATTTCTAGAAAAGTTGCGAAGATAGTTCAGAGAACTCTCATATACCCTCACCCAGTTTCCTTTACTGTCGTCATCCCACATCACTGCGTACATTTATTGCAAGTTAGAAACCAAAGTTGATGTGAATTTACCCAACCCTCCTCCCCCCTCCCACCTGCTTGATTTCATTGAGTTTTACTTCCATATGTGCATATAAAAGTTAATCAATTAGTTCCAGTTTAATAGTGAGTACATGTGATGTTTGGTTTTCCATTCTTGCAATACTTCTCTTAGAATGGTCTCCAGTTCCATCCAGATTGTTACAAAAGATATTAGTTCCCCATTATTTTATGGCTGAGTAGTAATCCATTGTATACATATACCACATTTTATTAATCCACTCCTGTATTCATGAGCACTTGGGTTGTTTCTGCATCTTTGCAATTGTGAATTGTGCTGCTGTAAACATTCGAGTGCAGGTGTCCTTTTTATAAAATGATTTTTTTTTTTCTTTTGGGTAAATGCACAGTAGTGAGATTGCTGGATCAAATGGTAGGTCTACTTTTAGTTCTTTGAGGTATCTCCATATTCCTTTCCATAGAGGTTGAACTAGTTTGCAGTCCCACAAAAATGTATAAGTGTTCCTTTCTCTCCGCATCCACACAAGCGCCTGCTGTTTTTGAAGTCTTTGATAAAAGTTATTCTCACTGGAGTTAGGTCATTTCTCATTGTGGTTTTGATTTGCATTTCCCTAATGATTAGAGACTGTGAGCATTTTTTCATATGTTTGTTGGCCATTAGTCTTTCTTCTTTTGAAAAGCTTCTGTTCATGTCCTTTGCCCACTTTTTAATGGTGGTATTTGATTTTTTCTTGCTGTTTTGCTTGAGTTCTTTATAGATTCTGGGTATCAGCTCTTTATCAGATATATAGCATGCAAATACTTTCTCCCATTATGTAGGTTATCTGTTCACTTTATTGATTGTTTCTTGGCTGTGCAGAAGCTTTTTAATTTGATCAGGTCCCATTTATTTGCACACTATCTGGATGATGAGCACACTTATAACATTGACTCAAACTGTACAATACAGATAACCAAAACATTTGTGCCCCCATAATATTCTGAAAAAAAATCAATATACTTTCCCCTAAATACTTCAACATGTATATTATTAAATTCAGTTCAATATTGGTTTTCAGTATTTTCTTTTGATGAAAATTTACATACAGCCTAATGTACAAATCGTAAGAGTGCATTTACTGAGTATGATGAGCTGAATTTTGTTTCCTCCCCCCAAAAATTCATATGCTGAAATCCTAATACGTGTACTGCAGAATGTGACTATATCTAAAGACAGGGTCTTTAAAGAGATAATCGAGGTTCAATAAGCTTATTGGGGAGGACCCTAATTCAATTTGATTGGTGTCCTTAAAAGAAGAGGAGATTAGAACACAGACACACACAGAGGGATGTCCACTTAGAGACACAGGGAGAAGATGACCATCTACAGGCCAAGAAGAAAGGTCTAGAGCAGAGACTTCCCTCATTGTCCTAAGAAGGAACCAATCCTGCTCACACCTCAGTCACTGATAGATAGCCTCTAGAATTTTAAGAAAATAAATTCTACTGTGTTTTTTAAAAAAGAAACAAACATTGGTACATTATTATCAACTACAATTAATCATTCACATTTCACCAGTTTTTCTTCAATGTCCTTTTTTTATTCCAGGATCCCATGTAGGACATCAAATTACATTTAGTCATCATGTGCTATGCTTTGAATGTTTGTCCTCTCCAAAACTCATGTTGAAATTTAGTTGGTGTTGCGATAATATTGGTAAGTGCGACCTTTAAGAGGTGCTTAGATCATGAATGGGACTTTACCCCATGAATGGGGCTCCACCTTTATGAATGGACTAATGCCATTACCGTGGGAGTGGGTTTGGCCCCTCTTGCTCTCTCTTGCCCTCTCTTTGCCCTTCTGCCATGTGATACTTTCTGCCATGTTATGACACAGCAAGAAGGCCCTCACAAGATGCTGGCACCTTGATATTGTACTTCCCAGGCTCCAGAATCGTAAGTCAGTAAACTTTTATTCATTATGAATTACTTAGCTGGGGAGATTCTGTTATAGCAGCACAAATGGACTAAGGCATCATGTCCCTATAGCCTCCTCTGGTCTGTGACAGTTTCTCAAACTTTCCTGGTCTTTGATGATTTTGACAGTTTTGAGAAATACTGGTCAGGATTTTTGCAGAATGTCTCTCAGTTTGGGTTTCTTCAATGTTTTTCTCATGGTTAGATGGAGGTCATGGGTTTCTGGATGACCACAGAGTGCAGCACCATTCTCATCACATATTAAAGTTACATGTTAACAACATGACATATCATATTAATGTTAACCTTGATCACCTGGAAAAGATAGTCAGGTTTCTATACTGTTTCTAAAGACACTTTTTCCTCCCTTTCCATACTCTACTCTTTGGAAGCAAGTCACTGTGCTCAGAAAGCCCTACAGAGGGTAAGTGGGTAGGAATTTAGGTTTTGCCTCTTGTAAAGGAGAGTATCTACATAATTATTTGGAATTAATAGATATGTCCCTTCTCCCCATTTATTTATTCAACCATTTATTTACATCAGTATGGGCTCATGGATCCTTATTATACTTTGAATTGTAACTCACTATTATGTCATTTATTTTGTTGTTCAAGTTGTTCCAGCTTTGGCCACTGAAGGCTATTTCAGTTGGACCTTGTATCTCTTTGATGTGCTCCATCATTTTATTTTTTGAACACTTCCTTACTTTCTAATACTAGGAGATGCCCCAGGCTCATCTTATATATTTTCTGCCCCAGCCCTAGAATCAGCCATTTCTCCAAGGAGTCATGGTTTGTTTCATAGCAGAAGGGTATTAGAAACCAAAATCTGGGCCGGACGCAGTGGCTCACGCCTGTAATCCTAGCTCTCTGGGAGGCTGAGGCGGGCGGATTGTTTGAGCTCAGGAGTTCGAAACCAGCCTGAGCAATAGCGAGACCTCGTCTCTACTAAAAATTAGAAAGATATTAATTGGACAACTAAAAATATATAGAAAAAATTAGCCGGGCATGGTGGCACATGCCTATAGTCCCAGCTACTTGGGAGGCTGAGGCAGGAGGATCACTTGAGCCCAGGAGTTTGAGGTTGCTGTGAGCTAGGCTGACGCCACAGCACTCTAGCCCGGGGAACACAGTGAGACTCTGTCTCAAAAAAAAAAAAAAAAAAAAAAAAGAAACCAAACTCCAGTCAATATTTTGATAATATGATAATGAGTTTTGCAAATGAATGTAAGAGATATGGAGAGGTAGAAAGCATAGACTTTGGTGACAGCTATTGGCTTTGAACCACAATTCTGCCATGAATAGGTTAATCAACTATCCTA
>CAUYSK010016532.1:0-13254 GCA_963575035.1 Avahi laniger | reverse complement strand
TGGACAAGAGGCATCATTATACTAATACTGATTCATATTCATTCTCAGTGGCCTAGAGCTTAAGTTAACAAAGTGGCTGAGCAGGTTGGACACCTACAGTCTAATTAAAGAAGGCTATCAATAAAAATAATAATTTAGGGGAAAAAAAAATCGAAAAAAAAAAAGGGAATACATACCGGTGATGCCCTGGCCAAACAAATTATGAAACACCCACACCACTATGTGTTATTCAGCCGTTTAAAAGAACAAACTTGAGCACTACTCAGGAACTAACAGAGGCATTTCTACACAGCACTGCTACGTGAGAAAAGCAAGATGCAGGAAAATGAGGGTAATATTATCCCTTATAGGATAATATGTCCCCCTACAGAATTATATAACCATGGAGAAAAACGTGGAAGGGTACATGCAGCACCTGACTGTTACCACGGGTGAAGGACGGGGGGAGGGTGCCGACGCAGGGCTGGAACAGACAGGAGGGGCAGGAGAGAAGGAGCCCACAAAAAAGGGACAGACTGAAAATATGCAAAGGGGGCTTGAAATCAATTCATAAAAATAATCTAGTGCTTTCTGTGCACTAGACACAGCAGTGAGTCACCTGGTCTCACTTTAACTTTTCATTTAATGCAGGTACTATTAATTATCCCTATTTTCCAGATAAGGAAACGGGCCGGAGAAGATAAGTATTGTGCGCAGGGCTTAGGCAGTGCTGGGGCTTGGGCATTGTACAAAACGGCCTCCCAGGAGGGTCCTCAACTCAGTCCCAAAACTACTGCACTCGGAGCTCAAAAGACACAGTTAAATGTTGTAGGAACAGGCCGGGTGCAGTGGCTTGAAATCCCAGCACTTTGGGAGGTTGAGGTGGGAGGATTGCTTGAGGCCAGGATTCAAGACCAGCCTGGGAAGAAAAAAAAAAAAGAGACCAGCTTGGGCAACAGAGAGAGACCCCCGTCTCTACAAAAAATAAGAAAAATGAGTCAGGTTTGGTGGTGCTATTTGGGAGGCTGAGGCAGGAGGATCGCTTGAGCCTAGGAGTTTGAGTGAGCTATGATTACACTACTGCATTCCAGTCTGGGCAACAGAGCAAGACCCTGTCTCAAAAAAAAAAGAAAAAGAAAAAGAAAAAAAATGTTGTAGGAACAGTTCGTCCAACACTTAGCACATTCTTAAAATAGCAGCAGGCCCTGATGTGCAATGATGTGTGCCGCGGCAGCACAGAGCGTCAGCAGCTCGGTCCTCAGTGCCTCACGCTGCTGGGAGAAAGCCGAGAGGGCCAATGACCTCACTCCATGGAGCCTGGGGAAGCCCTGCCCAGGATATTTTTACAGAATCAATTGCTGACACCAGGAGCTAGAAAACAGATAACGACGTGTCAGCTATTACACAGTCAGACTCTTTGAGCTCACCATTTAATTAAAACTTGTTCAGCCCCAAAGCAAGAATTATTCCCTATTAAAGCAGGGGGGAGGATAAACTATGCCTGGCTAGTTAATTCCTATTTCCCAGGCATCCCCTGGCCTCCCCCTGCAGGGATGCCAAGCGGGGCCCGGAGGTACACATGGGAAACGTGGGTACGGGTGATGTCGTCCACAGCCCTCCCCACCTGAATTAACCTGATATTCTCTAAGTTTACTAGGGCCAAGGCCTTCTGTCCCATGCCACATGCACCCAGGCTGCTCAGATGAGTCACTGTTAGGGCCCAGGCTCCACAGACTCAAGGGGCTGAGGGACAGGAGGCCCGAAGGCTGATGCCGCAGGCGCGCCCCGAGAACTGCCGGGTGACCAAGGGGAAGCATGTGTACACGCCACCTCACCCACCTCCACAGACTCCTGGACACGCTGACATTCTACTCAAACCCCACATGGGGCTGGCCACCCATCCCCAGACAACGTTGCACCTAATATCACAAATTCATTCACAAAATAATTTAGCCCGCACCTGCCGCATGCCAGGAACTATTCTAAAGGATGAACAAACAAGTGCCTGTGCTTCCGTGGAGCCTGCGGTTCGGGAGCCAGTAATAAACCAGTATGTCAAGTGGTAATAAATGCTATGAAGAAAAATAAAGCAGAAGAAAGGGCTAGAGAGATGGAGAAAGTGCTGCTACTTAGTAAGGAGAGAGGCCTCACTGAGAAGGTGACATCTGAGCAGAGACCTGAAGGAGGGACGGAGGCAGCTTTGGGGACACTGGGGAAGTGTTCCAGGCAGAGGGAACAGCCAGGGCATAGTCTCTGCGGGAAGAACAGCAAGAGGCCATTGTAGCCGGAGTACGGCTCACAGGTGGTTGAGAAGTCAGAGATACGATCAGACAGGGACTATGGGGCTGGGGGCATTTGAGCACCACTCCATGCCCAGGCCCTGAGCACTTTACATGTATGACTCATTGGGTCCTGCTGCTATCTCCCATTTTGTAAGAAGAGGAAACTGAGGCCCAGAGACGAAACAGGACTCGCCCGAGACCACAAAGCTTTTCTATACCAGGCTGGGATGCCCCAAGCCCCTGGCACAGAAGTTTGCATGCAGGAGCTCAACCAAAGAGTCACCGATTCCGTCTCTTGGGAGACATGTCCTCCATTTCTTCTCACTCCCTCAACACTCCGCCCACTCTTTCTTCACAGTTAGGAGCAGACAGGTAAACATTTCATGGGAGAAGAGGGGAAAAAAAGAAGCCAACAGTCTAATTCCCGAAAAGAAGAAACGCATTATTAACTTTCTCTACAAGTCACTACCGAAGTTAATAAACATCACTCACCTAAAAGACACCCAGGACACAGCCCTGATCACAAAGCAGGCAGGTGAGTGTCGGCTTAGCCCCAGGTGGGCTCCTGTCCCAGGTCTTCCCAAGGTGAAGGCCACCTGCCTGAGCTCTCCAGGCAACCTCGGGTGGTGCCTCCCCCCAGCGCGCCGTGGGTGTCTGGAATGCGGAAACGGGAACCTGCCGTGCCAGCTTCCAACAGCGACTTATTCAACAGCTGCAGGAACACGCTAGCCACCGGGTTCCCCGAGAGATGCCTGGTCTTCGTGAAAAGGCGCATTCCCAAAGAGGGCTATTTTGCCAACAGTCCCTTCTGGGGAGGGAAAGAAAAGGACTCCTTACTCATCAGACACGTGGTCTCAGGAATCTGAATGGGATTACGAGAAAGCTCAAAGGTAACAAAGGCGGCTTGCCTGTTACTTCTGTTACTTCGGTTTCAGGAACCCGCCACCTGTTCAGTGACAGAGCCAGGGCTGGATCTGTGCCCACAGCATCCCCTGCCCTAAGTGAGCACCTGGCTGCTTCACTCACAACCTCACAATCCAAAGGTGGGCTCCTATGCTGGTGCAGATGGGGCGCTCGCTCGAAAAGGCAACGTAGCTTAATAACTAAACATTGTCCCTGGACTCCTCCCGCCAGCTTTGGAAGCACAACTGAGTGGCTTTGGCTAATAACAACAACAGAATGCTCACTATGCACAAGGTACTTTACAGGAATTCTCTCTCCTAATCCTCACAGCTACCCTTTCAGTAGGAACTTGTATTCCTATTTTACAGATGCCAAGTTGAACAGAGAAGTCACAGGCTGGAGGTTGCACAGGAAGAAGGTGGTAGGTTGGGGATTCAACCCAAACAGAGCAGCTCCAGGGTTCCAGCTTTTAACCACTACACTAGATCTCCTCTTGTGAGGAGAGGCAGGTGCCCCCACTGGGCCTCAGTTTTCTCATCTGTAAAATGGGATGAGGGTGAGGAGTCAGTGAGACCTTCGTGATGAGCACTGAGCTCCGGCCCACAAAGGTGCTCAATGACTATCAGCGGCAGTCATCGCATGCTGCCCTCAGAGCCAGTGAGGTCCACGCTTGTACCTTCCAAATAGGAAGTAATCAGCTCATGGTCACAGAGCTGAAATTCTGGAGAGCTCACGAAGGGGGGAAAAAAAAAAAATCAAGAAAAGTTCTTACCATCTTTCTTTCCATCCATAAAAAAATCGACAGTTCTGAGTCAGGCACTGGGACACATTGGTAAACAAGAACCACACAGACCCTGCCCATAGGGAGTCACAGTCCCTGGGTATAAACTGGCACAAAATATTCAAAGAACAGCAGATATATCATGTATTGAGCTCGCTATGGGTCAGGTGCTGCAGTGCTCTAAGTGCTTCATGTGCTTTAATGCTTTTGAAATCTCCCAACAACCTAGGAGGACTGTGCCGTTACCAGCCCCACCTTACAGATACGGAAACTGAGACATGGCGAAGCTAAATGGCACGCCTAAGGTCACACAGAGTGACCAAGAGGGATCCAGGACTCAGGCAGGCTGGCTGAAGAGCCCACGCCGCATTCCTCAGCCCCCTTCAGTCTCACACCGCAGTCGTTTTACACTGTGGCCACGAGCAGTAGCAACAGGTATCCACTGGCCATTTCGGTCTGCAAAAGGGATGGTCACTTTCGTAGACTGTTGGGGGGACAGTGCAGGATGATCACATGATATTTAATTAATAAGTCACATTTAACATGTGAATAGCAGAGGCCACATTCTTAAGCCTTTACCGCATGCTAGCCACTGGGTGTGAGCACTTGACCTACATCCTTTCTTTTCATCCACACGACCACCCTTGGAGGGGGAAACCGGCCTCTGTGATGGGGAGGGGGCGGGAGGAGGATCAGAAGCAGAGAGAGGCGTGAGACTCCCCTCCCACTCATCTGCAGAAGGGGACTAATAAGAGTACTTATTGCACAGGGTTGCTGGGAGGCTAATATGGGTCACTGCATGTGAAACGCCTAGCAGTATCCAGCACACAGTAGATGTAAATGATCTATTTATAGTAGGTAATAAATTACCTATTTGCTGCTGCTGCTGCTGTTGCTGCTATTATTATTGTTTGCAGCCAAAGGCACACCAACGACATAGCTTCCTGACTGAGCTCTCCCAAAGCTGAATCCATACCTCCCCTAAGTTTTTTTCCCCACCCGTTAGCCCCAGGACCCAGCCTAATGCCCTGGGGTTCCACCAGGACTTGCAACTCTCTGGTCAGCACAGGGATGTGACTAACAGGAGGGGCCGAAGGCTTCTCTCCCACATCCAGACCGTGGCTCCTCAGGCCTCCTCTCACAGCCCAAGTCCCAGCAGATACTCCCACGGACACGCCAAGCCGGGTGCTCTGCCAGATGCGCTGCTCAGCTGCTGATCCAGAATGCCCACAAGTTCTGCCCACCCAGCGAGCACCCCCACTGTGTGAATCATGCCAAACATCCAGCAAGAGTCCAGAGGTGCCCTTCCCTCTGGGAGCTACTGTGATTTCAAAACTGGTGGCACCAAGATCCAGAAAGCCAAAGAATGACCAACGCCACGCCCCAGGTAAGGTCCCAGTAGGAAGAGGCAGCCTCTTGTCAGGCTTAACAGCAAGCCTGGGTTTGGGGCTACAAGTAGAGCAGGAGGGTTCTACACTGGTGTCGCAGACACTGTTGACCCTGTCACTGAAAAACAAGGGTAGAATGCGGTAGGGGGAGGAGGTCCTCACCTCTGACCACCAACCCTTAGGGCAAGAATGAACTGGCCAAATCCCTCATGCTCCTGAAAGGAAGCTGTTAGGTTGAACCTCATTAAATTGCCAATATTCAATCATTCTTGACCCACAAAAAGGCAATTTCAGGTGATTCGACCTAATATAAGCCAGGAAACTCACTCAAATAATGCAATGTCAAAGAAACTGGTCACCAGCAAGAAACTGGAATGGTGGTGGTTTCTGGGGAAGGGAACCGGGTGCCTTATTTTTGTTGCTGTTAAAAATTTAATCAATCAGTCAACCCTGCAATATCTTCCCATCTCCATCTGAGAAGAGATAAATCTATACAGGATCCCGAGAGATCTGCAAACTTGTCACCTCTTTAACCTCATCCCTCCCACTCTCCCCTGGCTCATTCTGCTCCAGGCCACATGGGCCTCCTTGTGAGCTCCTCAATCTCACCAGGTCTCTCACCTCAGGGCCTTTGCACTGGCTGCTGCTCCTGCCCAGACATCCCCACTGTTCACACTCCTCACCTCCTTCAGGTCTGTCCTTGGGCCACCTTCCTAGAGGGGCCATCTCTGGCCACCTTGCTAAAATTCCAACACCTTCCACCCTGATACAGCCATTCACCACAGAACAGTGTTTCAGTCAATGATGGACCACATTTCCAACGGTGGTCCCATAGGATTATAATAGAGCTGAAATTCCTACTGCCCAGTGAGGCTGTTGCCATCATCAGAAGGTCTTAGAGCAACACGTTTCTCACCTGTTTGTGGTGACTCTAGTGTAAACAAACCTTCTGCACTGCCAGCCATATAAAATACAGCATAGCACATGCGATTATGTATGGTACGTCATATCTGATAATAGTAAACTATGTTATTGGTTTATATATTTAGTGTATATATACTTTTTATCGTTATTTTAGAGTATACTCATTCTGCTTAATAAAAAAAAAAAGTTAACTGTAAAACAGGCTCGCGTAGGTCCTTCAAGACGTATTCCAGAGGAAAGCACTGTTACCATAGGAGATGACAGCTCCGTGTATATTATTGCATCTCAAGACCTTCCAGGGGGACAAAAATATTAATATGAAGGTGGAAGACAGAGATACTGATGATCCTGACCCTGTGTAGGCCTGGGCTAATGCGTGTGTTTGTGTCTTAGTTTTTAACAAAAAAGTTTAAAAAATAAAGAAAGGCCGGGTACAATGGCTCACGCCTGTATCCTAACACTTTGGAAGGCCAAGGCAGAAGGATGGCTTGAGGCCAGGACTTCGAGACCAGCCAGAGCAAGAGTGAGACCCCCGTCTCTACAAAAAAATAGAAAAAATTAGCTAGGCCTGGTGGTGCATGCCTACAGTCGCAGCTACTTGGGAAGCTGAGGCAGGAGGATCCCTTGAGCCCAGGAGTTTGAGGTTGTTGTGAGCTATGATGATGCCATTGCACTCTAGCCTGGGCAACAGAGCGAGACCCTGTCTCAAAAAAAAAAAAAAAAACTAAAAAAATTTTAAAAATAGAAAAATACTTACAGAATAAGAATATAAAGACAGGCCGGGCGCGGTGGCTCACGCCTGTAATCATAGCACTCTGGGAGGCCGAGGCAGGCGGATTGTTTGAGCTCAGGAGTTCAAAACCAGCCTGAGCAAGAGCGAGACCCTATCTCTACTAAAAAAAAAAAACAGAAAGAAATTAATCAGACAACTAAAAATATACAGAAAAAATTAGCTAGACATGGTGGCACGTGCCTGTAGTCCCAGCTACTCGGGAGGCTGGGGCAGGAGGATCGCTTGAGTCCACGAGTTTGAGGTTGCTGTGAGCTAGGCTGATGCCACGGCACTCACTCTAGCCCAGGCAAAAGAGTGAGACTCTGTCTCAAAAAAACAAACAAAAAAAAAGAATATAAAGACAAGATTTTTGTATAGCTATATAGAGTGCTTGTGTTTTAAGCTAAGTGGTAATTACAAAAGTCAGAAAGTTTTTAAAAAGTTAAAAAGTTTATAAAGCAAACAAGTTATAGTCAGCTATGGTTAATTTATTATCGAAGAAAAATATTTTTTATAAATTTAACGTAGCCTAAGTGTACAGTGACGTCCTAGGCCTTCACACTCACTCACCACTGACGCGCCCAGAGCAACTTCCAGCCTGCAAGCTCCATTCATAGTAGGTGCCCTATATAGTTGCACCTTTTTAAAAATCTTTTATGCTATATTTTTACTCTACCTTTTCCACATTTAGGTATGTTCAGATACACAAATACTTACTATTGTGTCATAGTTGCCTACGGTATTCAGTGCAGTAACGTTTTACAGATTTGTAGCCCTGGAGCAATAGGCCGTACCTCATAACCGAGGCGTGTAGTAGGCTGTACCATCTAGGTTTGTGTAAACGCACTCCATTATGTTCATACGATGACAAAATCACCTAACGACACGTTGCTCAGAGCATACCCCTGCCACTGAATGATGCATGACTGTATTCTAATAGCCTCCTCTAGGTATAAGTAGAAAAGGCATAAAAATTCGAAAGGGACTCACTATAATGGTGAAGGCAATTGGAGAATGGCCATTCGGAAAAAAGAGACGAGGCCAGGCACTCATCACGGCTGTCATCCCGGCGCTTTGGGAGGCCGAGGTGGGAGGATTCCTTGAGCCCAGGAGTTTGAGGTTGCTGTGAGCAAGGCTGATGCCAGGGCACTACTCCGGCCAGGGTGACAGAGTGAGACTGTCACACACACAAAAAAAATTTGAAGACTATCCTAGAACATAAGGAAAATACCAACTGGGAAATGGAGGGAAAAGGTTGTGGGGAGTTAGCTACATTCCCAGCAAAAAATCGGGTTCCTTAGGTAGGGGTTGTCGCAAAGGATAAGAAAATAATAGAAAATGGAAAATAATAGAAATAAAAGAATACACAGAGACGAAGGTATAGTTTTGTAGATTTATAAAGATAAAAGGCAAAGTGGGTGTACTCAGGGGTCCCCACAATATCTCTGTGAATTATAAAGGCCCCAGAATAAGGTTTCACGTGGGTATTTATAGAGATCAGTTGCCAGGGGAAACAGATTTACATAATAACAGGTAGTTTGTTTTGGGTTAGTTCGTTTTGGGAAGTCTTTCAAAAGGCTTCTGTAGATCCCTTAATTAACTCTGGTTACAAAATCTTGCAAGGACAAACTTCTAAGTTGTAAGATAAAGCTATCACTTAACGGAAGGGTTAAACACAGATATAGTGGCTCCCCATTTCTTTATCTAGTTATCACAGATAGAGACAGGTCACCAGAAGTCAAGCAGAACTGTCCCTTGGGCTAATTGTTTTTAGCCGCAGGTGTCTGTCTCCCGGTGGACCCTGTTTGATCAGCTCTCATCCTGTGATTCCATGTAGACCTTGCTTTGTCCTTCAAAGCAGGTGAGACCCAGGGGGTTGAGACCACAGCAGTCACCTTGGAAAGCAGCTGCTACTGACCTTTGAGATGCCCTCCTGAGGTGGAGCAGCTTTTGATATGCAAACTAACACGTTCACATATTCCTTCAGGGCAGAGCCCTGTAAAACTCCTGAGACCATTTCTGTCTCTAATATAGTAATATTAGTTTATGGAGCGACATCTTCCCCCGCCCTTTTTTTTTTTTTTTGAAATAAGTTGATGAAGTTGCATGGCCCATCACCGCGAGGCGTTGGTCGCCGGGTTCTTGTCTTCTTCGGAGTTTTTTCCAAACTATAAATAAGCACAAGCAAATGATTAAAATAATGCCAAAAGTTACTATAGTGGAACTCCCATAGATCTTAAGATGAGAAAATGGATCAGCTGACTCTAAACCAGATGAGATGCCGTTAATAACGTCAGCCTCAGAGAGCAAATTAAGTTTGTGACTGAAGGTGCTTAATATCTCTTGTTGCAAATTTCCAATCTCTTCAGTCAGATTTCCTTGATTAAATAGATGTTTCTTAATGTTTTCCCAAGGAAATCGAGTTTGATTATATATATGAGGTGTAACACAACATTGAGTGATATTCCAATCACAGCGGAGTCTAAGTTGCTTTTGTAGGTTTATAACCTGGTCTCCCAGGAAGGTGACTGCTCGTTGTAAGTCAGACCCTCGGGCAGCAGTTTGCTGTCAATTTGATTCTGGGTGGACCACAATTGATTGGATTCATGATGCCAATTTCGAGCAAATTCAGTGGGCTGAACAGTCTGGTGTGAACTCCCACCTGCGGTGGTTGTGGAATGCACGACAGCAGCGTATGATCAGGGAGAGGGAGATGGAGCCCTGAAGTCTTTGCCATTCGGAAGAGCATGAACATGTTGATTAATTGTATAATTTGAAAACATGCACGATGAAATTTCTGGAAACAGAATATATATAACTTCTAGATTAGTATCGGGGAGAAAAAGAATGGCCTCAAAAAATAATCCAAATGAGGGCAAGAAAAGGAAGGAAAATGTAAGGTAGACAAGTAGGAGAACAGATGATGCAAAATGTGAGGCGTAAAGGCAAATGTATTGGAAGAAGATGCGCTAAAGACTAAACGCTCCAGTGAAAAGACAAAGATCGTCCGATGGAATAAAATGAAAAAGCAACTCCGTGTTGTCTCTAAGATGTGTATCTCAAGCATAATGATACGGAAAGGTCAAAAGTCAAAGGGCAGGAAAAGCTATACTACTCAAGTGCAAAGCCAAAGAAAGGTGGTGAACTTTCATCTCTGACAGACAGATGTTACGGTAAAAAACACTGCTCAGCAGAGAGGATGAATTCATTTCATAAAGATAAAAGGCTCAGTTCACCAAGTAGATGTTTAAATTTGTGTGCATCTAGAAATAACCTCATGTCAGGATATTTGAAAATTTAGATGAAGTAGTCAAATTCCTCGAAGAATACAACTTGCCAAAACCGACTCATGAAGAAAAAGGATACCCTGAATATTCCTGTAATCATTAAAGGAATTAAGTCCAAACATCTTCCCTTGAAGAAAACTACCGGCCTAGATACCTTCGCCAGAGAGTTCTACAGATATTCAAGGAAGAAGTAATTCTAGTCTTACGTAAACCCTTCTGGAGAAGAGCAGAAAGAATGCATGCTCCCTCCCTCATTTAATATAGCCTGATACCAAAACCAAACAGTGATAGTATAAGAAAGGAAAATTCCTTTTTCATTCAGAAATCTAGATATAAAAAATTGTGAAGAAAATATTAGGAACAGATGAGAACTTCCTAAATGGTTCTGTTAAAAACTCAAACTGCGGTAAATATCACACTGGGCAGAGAGGTGCTGAGAGCTTCCCTGTTGAGACTGGGACAGTGCAAGTGAGCCTGACACCGTTTCTGAACATCAGCGACACTCGTCACCAAGCGATGACCGGCACACGTGGCATGAAAAAGGAAAATTAGACGCTCTGGAAGGAAGGACAAATAGTGTCATTATTCATAAATGATATTCTATACGTAGAAAAATCTACAAATACTAAAAATAATAAGGAATTTCAGCAAAATTTTTAGAAACCAAAATTATAAAAAATTACAAAAATCGGAGGGTGGGCAAGGGCAACATACATAACCTAAAGATCTGTACCCCCATAATATGCTGAAATGAAAAAAAAAATTATAAAAATCAATTGTGTATGTTTGTAGGAAGGAATATGTAGAAAGTGATGCTTTGAAAAGAAGAAGGAACCATTTACAAAGCTTCACAAATAGGAATATTAGGAAAATTATAAAATTTTATTGATAAGACAGTAAGACAGTGGTCCCCAACCTTTTGGGCACCAGGGACCCATTTCATGGAAGACAGTTTTTCCGTGGACCGCAGGGAGATGGTCTTGGGATGATTCAAGTGCATTACATTTATCGTGCAGTCAGATGTCTCTGCCAAAGATAATCTGTGTTTGCAGCTGCTCCCCGGCGCTGGCATCACCGCCTCAGCTCCACCTTGGATCACCAGGCGTCAGGTTCTCATAAGGAGCCGCAACCTGGATCCCTCCCCTGCGCGGTTTACAGTAGGGTTCGCGTCCATCTGAGGGGGGCGGGGCTTGTGCGCTGATGCGAGCAATGGGAGCAGCTGGAAACGGGAGGAAGCTTCGCTCACCTCCTGCCGTGCGGCCGGGTTCCTAACAGGCCACGGAACTGTACCCGTCCACAGCCCAGGGGTTGGAGATCGCAGCAATAAGACGCCTGGTAAAGAAATCCCAGCCGACAGGTTTTTGGATTCAAAGATGTCCTTCGTTGTCTTCTGACTTGTGTTGTTTTGATGAAAATCTGCCACTGTCATCTTTGTTACTCTGAAGATAACGCGTGTTTCTCCGAGGCTGCTTTTAAGAAATGTTCTTTGTCGCTGGTTTTTAGCAGTTTAATTAGGCGGTGTCTTGATGTGGTTTCTTTATCCTGCTTGAGGGTCACTGAACTTCTTGAGGCTGCGGGTTTATGTTTTTCATCAAATTTGGGAATATTCCAGCTATCATTTCTTTAGTATTCTCTTCTATTTTCCCTTTTCCACCTCTCCTCCTGGACTGCCTGATCCTGTGCCTGGGATCACTGGTGCTCTGTTGGGTCCTTCCCCACCCTTGTTCCTCTCCGCGCCTTTACTGGAGAGTGTCTGTCGCCGTCTTCAAACTTCAAATTCACGATGTTTCCTGCAGTCTAATCTGCTGTTATTTCTATCCGATGTATGGTTCACTTCACAGACGGTTGTTTTCCGTCTCTGTGAGATCCATTTGAGTCTTTTTTATATTTTCCATTTCTCCCCCATCGTTGCTATTTTTCTCTACTTTCTCGAACATACGGAGCAAGTTTGTAACAGCTGTTTAGAAACCTTTGTCGGCCTCTGCCATCGTCTCTCTTGCTTCTGGGTCTGTTCTGCTGATTTCTTTTCTCTCTGGATCACGGATCGCATTTTATAACTTATGCCCGTGCTTGGCTGGGTGCTGAGTAGCGTAGACTTTATGTTGTTGGGTGCTGGGGTCGTTGCATTGCTTTGAATAGCGTTGGGTTTTGTTCTGATTCACGCCTATGTTACCGGACAGCAGTTGGGCTCTTTCAAAGCTGACTTTTGTTGGAGCGGCCACGACCTTAGTCTGGGGCTAATTTAGCCCTGTTGCCGAGGCAGTGACACTCTCATGAGGCTTCTGTCCAGCGTCCCCTGCTGTGTAGGTCTTTCCGTTCTGACTAGTGGGCTCACGCACAATCTCCTGTTCTGCACGAATGTCAGGAATTGTCCCGCCTACTCATTCCTAGTGTTTCTTTCCTTAGCGTCGGGCAGTGTCCTCTCATGTGTCGGATCGGTGCTCAGGTGACCCGCTAGAGCTCTCCGGAGCCTTTTCCCCCTCTGGGGAACTCCGTCCCCTCTGCCCTCGAAATTCTAGCTGCCTTAACTGCCCCCATCTTCGGTCTCTGACTCAGCTCAGCAAGTCTGCGGGCTTGTTTGGGTTTCCCTCCCGGCGGGCAGTGAGGCGGGGCAGTCCTCGTGCCTTGTTTGTCTCTCAGGGATCACAGTCCCCCATGGCCCGTTGTCCAAAGTCTGAAGACTGTTGTTTGTTATGTTTTGCCTGCTTTTTTTTTTTTTTTTTTTTTGAGAAAGAGTCTCACTCGTTTGCCCGGGCTAGAGTGCAACCTCCAACTCCTGGGCTCAAGCGATCCTCCTGCCTCAGCCTCCCGAGTAGCTGGGACTACAGGCATGCGCCACCATGCCCGGCTAGTTTTTTCTATATATTTTTAGTTGTCCAATTAATTTCTTTCTATTAGTATAGACGTGGTCTTGCTCTTGCTCAGGCTGGTCTCGAAC